>VWYK01033599.1:344580-435750 GCA_013399775.1 Semnornis frantzii | reverse complement strand
GGCCGGCGGGAGCCCGGGGCGGTGGGTGCGCGGCGCTGGGCGCGGTGCAGCTCGCAGGGGGCTGCGCTGCCGTAGCAGTTCTCTCTCCAGTTAATAAAGAGCCCTGTCTCTCTACTGCCTCTTCCAAGGCCGAAGAGCGATAGGATTTAGTACTTAGGTGAGCCCTTTGTTTACACCTGACATAATGTTTATCCGAGAGCTAACAGGATTTCCTGCCCGCTGAACCTAAACACCTAGGCTGCTCCCACCGCTTGTAGCGCTCCGTGGCTGTGTGCGGGTAACACGCTTGCAGCTTACCAGCAGTGAGTATCGCCGCTGAGGTGCTCTCTCGCTGCATCAGAAGCAAGCAGGTGAAGGAAGCCTCTCTGTCGTGAAGCTGTGACATGGATAGAGACACTCTGACAATTAGCAAAGAGAAGAAAACCATCGATTGCTACCCGTGATTGCTATGGGTAGTGCCGTGAACATCAGGCATTACAGCCAGAAGTGTTCAGGCACAGGCAATACACTGAATCTGACTGAAGGGGAAGAATTGTGTGTACTTAGAACATGGGGAAGATCATTTCATATATTCAGCATTGTGAACTATTTCTGAATGAAAGCAGCACTTTTCCTACACGTTCTTTTTGGAGTGGGGTGTTGCTGCCTGTAAGCCGTGCAGCTGTACACAGCACGATGTGCACCATTCTCATGCAGGGGATGTCTAAATCACTGCTGCCTTTTTGCATAGAGAGCACAACTGCACTATTAATTATCATTCTGGAAATACATCTCCTGAGTAGCCTGATGTCAGCTTGGCTGTTGCTGCTCCGCTATCAGTCCTGGAGCTCATTCTTCAGATCTGATCAGAGGGAGCTGGCAGAGATCCCGTGGCTCTGATTAATGCCTCACTCGCTAGCATCTCTCTACAACACTTGATGGTGGGGGATGGTTTTCTTTTGGAAATGGTACAGTGAACCAGTCGTCTGCTTTCGTCTGGCAGAGCAGGTTACTATTTGTGCTACTGTTGCTTTTATTTACTAGACTGTTTCTCTTCCCTGTGCTTGGATGCATCATCCTGTATCAGTTGCTTAAGGTTAGGACTCTAAAAATGGGAGCAGATAATACATCTAACCACCACTAAACTTAAATCTTTGCACAGTTACAGGTTTTTATGTATGTTCTCTAGCTGCATACAGCAGTACTCGACCAGATAAAAGATAGCTGCAGTCTCTGGTCAGAAGATCATAGCTATTGAAAGCCTCACTGATCTTTAACTGTGACAGCTTTTTGATAACTGTGAGATTTTCTGTTTCTGCTTAGCTGCTTGTAATTGTACCCATTGGGGCAGCTTTGGGTCTGCTCTTCCTGTAGCGATTCCGCACCAGATAATGTAGGGGACTGACTTGGCTGGAAGCAGAGGAGTCATTGCTGTTGTCACAGAGCAGGTTTTGGACCAAAAACTGAGGACTAGATTTGGAAGCTGTCCTGCTAATGGTTTGCTGCTTTTGCCTGAAGTGTGTTAAGGCTTATTGAGTCATTTTAACTGCTCGTGGTTGCTCTGGGTGCAGGTATGTTGGCTTAATAGTTTTAATGAAATACCATTTTAGAGGGGGGATCTGGGAAAAATCAAATTTCAAGTTGATTTCCTTCTGTATGAGCAGTTCCATTCAACTGTGTGGGGATGTATCACTGCCACTTCCTACCTCTGTGCTGGAATGTTTCTGTGCCAGTTCTCTACTACTAGTGCTGTAGCTCTGGTAATAGAAGTGCAGTGCCAGTCAAACACAGTGCTACTGTTACTACCCTGAGGTTGTGTAACTTTGCTGAGAGCTAATATAGACATAAAGAGGTAAAAGTACTATTTCTTTACTTACTGATTCAGGTAACTGATGGTGGTAATGTGCAGACAAGACTTTACTACTCAAGACAGGGCTCTGCCTTTCTGGCTACAGCACAGGTTTGGGAAAGTCACTGAATAAAAAAAAAAAAAAATCCATATTGATAAATGGCTCTTTTCCAAAACAACTTTTCTGCTACAAAGACTTTCTAGTTTTCCCTTAAATGTATTGAATCTATTGTTTCAGCTAAAGCTGTGGAGTTCCCTTTCCAAACTTCTATGTCCTAGTGCAGTACTGTCCCTTGTCTATGCAACTGTCTAAGCTCAATGCCAAATACCAGTGCTCAAAAGAGGATGTTGGGTGGTATCCTCCCAGGGGACTGATGATTAACATTGCCAGGTTTTAACAGTCAGGCAGATACACACAGTGAACAGGTTGCACACATGGCTATATTAACAGCAGTGCTGAGTTAAAGATTCCTTGTTTGGAGATCTGGGGCTTGCAGGCTTTGGTGTGGCATTAAGCAAGGCATCCTGACACTTGGTAGGAAAATGGCTTCACAACAAGAATACCTTCCAGCAGTCCTAGAGATTTAGTGGTCAATATACAGCTGTCTAGGAGTTAAGAGAGACACTGTTCACCTCCATCAGCTCTCCCAAAAGTAGTTTCACAAATGGAAGTAACTTGGGAAAACTTCTCAAGCTGAAGGTCTCTGCATTTCTGAATACCTATTTGTCTGAATTCTCAACATACTTTATCACTGTTTAATTCTTCCTTTCCAAAAGAAACTGCTTCTTCGTGGAGGGGGAAATACTCTAAATTCATTACCCTTTCCCCCCTCCCAAACACTTCCAAATAGGAAGAGGAAACAAATGATGGGCTGACAATATGACTGCTTACCCATGCAGCACAATCTCCATGGAAACAGACTGTCCTAGAATAGCTCAATCACATGAGGGTTACATGACATGAATAAAGTAACCAGAAAACTGGAAAAGATCTTCCAACTGGAGATACTTGCACTTAATTCATTCCCCTCCAGGTCTGTGGAGAGTAGCTAATAAACAGCATGAGTACTGGAACCAATTTAGTACATGCATATCATAATTTGTAAGTGATAGGAGAGTGGAAAATTAATATGATCTTCACTCGAGGGCTGCTAATTGTTTCCAGTTTGGGTGGCATTTAGAAGGAATTTTGAACAATTTTCCATGTGACCTTCTGCTTTTCTTTTTTAATGGGCTGCTTTGCCTTAGCAGGTTCTGGTGGGTTTCCTGCCCTTCCGTCAGCTGCCACTGACCATTTCACACTTTTTAGGACGTTTTGGATAGTCTAAAGAGGAACTGGTTGAAGTAGGAAGTGCCTGTGCCTAGAAAGGATTGCAAAACTGCCTTCAGAATGCTTCCTTCTAGTTAACTGCATACTCCCAGGGCACAGAGATTTATGGAGTGTAACCATATTCCATGCAAACTTGAATATGTTTAACTGCTGATTCGTTTTCTGTCTGTAATCAATGTTTTAACATGTTGTGACACAGACATTGAGAAACCTCTCACCCAAATCAGATATAAACAAGTAAATATTTTACCAGTTCACCCTTGAGTAAATTACAGCTAGGTAGAAAAAAAAAAAATTAATCATTAGTCATTAGCTGCAGGTCACTGCAGCCCTCTCAACAGTGCAAGGATGCTGTCATTTCTGTGGGCAGGCAAAGATTATTGATTGCCCTTCCTCTGTTTGTCCAGTCCCAGAGCACATTGTCACAGCTTCCACTTCTGAGATGAAGTTTTGTGATAAGCTTTTTTAAATCTATTGTATGAATGAAGACCATCAAACCATTAGGCATTTTTATTAGCACATTTGCTGTCTAGGTGCCTGATGGCGAGCAGCAGCGTTCCCATCACCTGTCTCCTGCTAGAGGCCAAAAATGGGCATCGTTGCTCAGTGAAAGGGGAAGGGATGTTAGTTTGAAGACTGAGATCCTCAAGATTTAGCTTCTGTCATGACAGGACTGTAAAACCCACAGGTCTCAGGTGTAAGAGACTCCCTGTTTGGGACAGGCTGTGTAAGCAGGCTTTGTGCTGGCTCGGAGTGCTCACCCTCTCCCCGATGCTGTTGCACTCTGACCAAACCTTTTTCAGCTGTCTTCACACTTCTCAGCCTTTCCATTAAAGGCAATTCCGAGATAGCTTTAGATGGGTAATCATTTGAGGCTGATTGTCCAGCTTACAAAAGAGCTATTGATACTGTCTGTGCTTCTGGCTGTGTACCTTAAGCTATGTGACTGTCCTTGCCTGTTTACTTGGTGCTTTGCTTCCCTATGGTCATACCATACAAATGGAAATCTTACTCTGAACATTTTCATGCAAGTGAAGGTTAACAGCATCAGGTTTCATATCTGGTACATGTAGTGTTTAGTTTAGGCTGCCCTTACAGGGCAGCTTTCACTGGGGCAGACTGTTCATCTAAAGGTTGTATTTTGAACAACCTCCTTTGCCCTGCTATGCCTAATATAGCAAATGCCATAATATGTAACTTCTAAAAGCACCTAACCCATGCTCTTGTGAAAACTGAAGTTGGGATTCACCCAGGGTTTTGGTCCTGATGGTGGAGTGGAAGGTGTTGTGTTCCTAGAGCTTACCATTGTCGACCGCCTGGACCCAAGGCAAGCGATGCTCTGGGTTGTGTTGTTTGTTTCCTTTGAATGGCTTCACACTTGCTAAGAAGCACAATGAGTCATTTATTTTTGATTAGTTGATTGATAGCACTGCATGTGTGCACCATTGTCACAGAACAGGAGACTTCTCTGGCTGACCATTCCCGTTTGCACATGCTATCCAGTACCTGGGGTTTGGAAGGGGATGAAAGGAGTGAACACTGTCCGCAGCCCACTGACCAGGCATGGAAACAAGATTTGGGCTTTAAAAACCCCACGATGCTTACAAAACAGAAAAGTGATTTTGACTCTGCCTTTATGCCAGTAAAAGCAGCAAGGCTGTCAAACAGTCTAATGCTGACACACTTGCATCAGGCCTAGTGCAGTTTCCAGATACTTTAAGCACCTGAATTGGAACGGTAAGTCCTGTGAGTCAGGTGTTCTCTTGCAATGGCTGTGTCCTTTCTCTGCTCGTGCTTTAGGATATTTGCAGGGGCAGTGTTTGGAACACAGAAACGAGACAGTCTGCACTGTGGGCACAACAGGCAAAAGCAGCTTTCTCAGAGGGCAGCACAGGGCACTTAGGGGTAGGCTCTGCCAGCTGCAAATGCAGTGCAAAATCCCCAGCGAGCAGGGGCTGCTGGAGCAGGCTCTGCTGCCACTTGCTGTGAAATCCTCTGCGGCGCACTGTGGCTAAACAACCAAATATTTTGTTATCTCAGACAGAAAAATGAAAACCTCCCCAGCCATTGGTTTCTTCCTGCTCTTCGTGATCAGCTATGGCTCCTCTGAAAACTCCAGCACGTCCCGAGGGTGCGGACTGGACCTTCTCCCTCAGTACGTTTACCTGTGCGACCTGGATGCCATCTGGGGGATAGTCGTGGAGGCCGTCGCGGGGGCAGGTGTGCTGACCACGTTGCTGCTGATGCTGATCCTGCTGGTGAGGCTGCCCTTCATCAAGGACAAGGAGAAGAAGAGCCCCCTGGGCACGCACTTCCTCTTTCTCTTTGGGACTCTGGGACTGTTTGGGCTGGCGTTTGCCTTCATCATCCAGGAAGACGAAACGGTGTGCTCGGCCCGAAGGTTTCTGTGGGGAGTTGTCTTTGCTTTGTGTTTCTCGTGTTTGCTAGCTCAAGCCTGGAGACTTCGCAGACTAGTTCGACATGGGAAGAGTCCATCTGGCTGGCATCTAGCTGGTGTGGCAATCTGCCTGACGCTCGTTCAGGTCATTATTGCAACCGAGTGGTTAATACTGACCATTGTCAGAGATAACAAGTTGGCCTGCAGCTACCAACCCATGGATTTTGCTATGGCTTCGATTTATGTGATGTTCCTGATGGTGTTCACCATGGGATTTTCTCTTTTCACTCTCTGTGGGAAGTTTAAGAAATGGAAGAAAAATGGAGTATGCCTCATTATAACACTTTTTTTTTCCATCCTGATTTGGGTAGCCTGGATGACTATGTACCTCTTTGGTAACGCCGAGCTAAAGAGAAGAGACCAATGGAGTGATCCCACTCTTGCTATTGCACTGGTGTCCAGTGGTTGGGTGTTTGTTATTTTTCATGCCATCCCAGAGGTCCACTGTACCATCCTTCCATCACAGCAGGAAAACACTCCCAATTACTTTGACACTTCACAGCCGAGGATGCGTGAAACTGCTTTTGAGGAAGACATACAGCTTCCTCGCAGCTACATGGAAAACAAGGCCTTCTCAATGGATGAACACAATGCAGGTAAGCATTTACTGTGCAGGGCTCTGCTGTTCTGCCACAGCCAAGAAAACAACCTGTGAGAGACACCTTTCAGGGGTTCAGAACGCGGGTTGTTACAAACACCGTAGCTCGCACACCGCGCCTCGCCCCCCTTCGTGGTTTCCATTAATGTATTGCCTAGTGGGGGGGGGAATGCACTCCAGAGAGATGTGTTTGGGTAAAATGATTCTTCTGCATTTTGGTTTCTGGTGGAAAAAATGAACAATTTCAAAAGCAAAACCAGCACCGAAAGCCAAAAAAATGCACTGGTCTCTATTCCAAAGTAGTGCAAACGACTTTTGTCATTACAATTAACAACTTTTAGTGTGAAATGTTTTGCAAGAGGAAAAGGTCAAAAATGCTTAGCTTCCTGATCAACAAAACACTTATCAACTCCATTTCCATTAAAGGGGGATTTGGTGGCACTTGCTGATACCATGGGTGAAAAAAAAAGCATGCCCAGTGGCATATACACAAGTTGCAAGGCAGGCTTTGTCCTGAAGGCTTGGACCTCTGACCAGCTTGTGCACAGGCTGAGCTTTCAGGTGATGGCTGCTTTCCTTGTCAGGGCTCTTTGGTGACATGCAGCAATGGGTGGTGGCTGGTGTGGATGGGATTTGGACAGTGACACACCATTAACATCTGCAGTGGTTTGGAGTGACTGCTGGAAGGGCCAGCAGCACCTGGTTGCTTAAGTGATGCAGAGCAGTGGGGCAGAAAACACAGAGGGTTGCCTGCGTGCCCGGTGCTGGGAGGCAGGAGCCTGCTGGTGCTCTGTAGTGCAGACTGCAGCCTGCTGCTGTCCCACACTTGGATGAAGAATTTCCATACTGGTCACACTGCTTTTTATTCACTTTGCTATCCCAGCCAAGAGTTGCCACGTTGCTTTGGCAGCCCCCAAAAGGCAGCTCGGGCACTTTACCTTTCTATTCATCTTTCTGTATCTTTGATTTCCTCTGGGTTTGATGTCTCCTCTGGATCTAGAGCAGACAGGGAGGAAGACAGCAGTCTTGTTTGGGGTGGTGTCAGGTCAGGAAGGCATTTGTCCATGAAGTGTTTTAGCAGGAACTCTAAAGGTCTCCTTGTAGTATGGAGGCTTTGAAGAGAAAGCAGTTAAGTTCTGTAAGCATAAACCAAGGGCAGTGTTGAAACAACACAAAAATCACATGCTGTGGGAATGCTTGGCTATTACTGATGTTCCAGAGCAGCTTCAAGCAGTCCCTTTTTTTTTTTTTTTTTTACTGTCCTCCCTCCCCCATTTAATTAATTTCACAGTAAGGGAACTGCAGTGGCTTCAGTTTCTGATTAAGGCAGATCCCAGAACAAAGCTGGACCTTTCACTCTCTATTATTCCCATTCATACATGCTTGTAAAAAATAACTGGAAGCTCCTTTTTTATTTAATCAGTGATTAATTTTTCTTTTTAGTGGGATGGATAGAGATGTGAGAGCTATAAAATCATTATAGTGCCCACTGCAGTGCAATTTAGGTTCTGGTTTAATCCAGCTGAATCTTACACAGTGCAATACAAAACAGATTTCCTTATCTGATGCCCTGATTAATATTTATTGTAATAAATGCACACCATTCCCATTCCTGTGGCATGGGGGAGAAGGATCCATAATGCTCTTGATAAATAAGAACACTTTTTCCTTTGTATTGATCCTGCAAGGACAGGCAACAGGGTTTGGAGAGAAAACTTGCTGGTGGGTTAGAGACTTGAAGTCAATACAGGTAGTATTCAAGTCACATATTGTGGCTGCTGAAGTGTTAATTGAAGTCAGATCACTGCACTGAAGGCTGTCAGTGCCTGAGCACCTGCAGTCTGTTAGCAGTTGGCTCTCTGCAGGTATGCAGAGAATGTTCTCTCTTTTTCTTTTTCTTTTTTTTTTTTCATTAAATTAACCTCAATTTGAGAATTCACCATTAACAGTTTAGAAATTACATTCCTTTAGAAGAATTCTTCAATTCTACTTATGAATGATGCTTAAGAATGTAAGCTCCAGCAGTCCTAATACTTTGGAAGACCTGCTAACCAGAAGGCAGCTCTTAGTTCCCTGACTGTAATGTTTGGTTTAGTTAAGTAGTTAGTTCTGAGTTTAAACTGGCAGAGGGGAGATTTAGAGTGGATGTTAGGAGGAAGTTCTTTACAGTGAGGGTGGTGAGACACTGGCACAGGTTGCCCAGGGAGGTTGTGGAGCACAGAATCACCCAACGTGATCTTTGATCACGTTGGGTGATTCTGTGCTCCACAACCTCCCTGGAGATCTTCTGTGCTCCACAACCTCCCTGGGGGTGTTCAAGGCCAGGCTGGACAAGGCCTTGAGTGACCTGTACTAGTGGGAGGTGTCCCTGCCTATGGCAGGGGGGTGGAACTGGATGATCCTTGAGGTCCCTTCCAACCTTCCCATTCTATGATAGGTAGTTAGCTTTAAGTAATGGAAAATACATCTATCCAATAATGGTTTTTAATTCTTGCTAATTGTTTTGTTAATTTCCATTAATAGTCATATAAAGAAATGTCATAATTTTACTCTGTTAGTTTTAAAGATTCCAAGCAGCATTTTAAGACTGAACACCCTTTAAACTGCATTCTCCTGGTTCCTGTCTTTCTCAGCAAAATGTAGCTCCAAGTCAAACGTATCAGGAGCTCTTCTGTTCCACAAATGTCATTAAGCATTGATAAAGGAAAACTCTGTTAAAGGCAGTTATTTAAGCATCATTTAAACAACATACTGATCTGGGAGTTTAATTCTCATATGATAGATAAGTTGAGATATCTGCTAAGAGGTACCTTGTGAAAATGTTAGGGAAGCTAAGGGAAATGCTAGGGAAGTATTTAGAGAGCCTAGAAAGGGCAAATGCAATCAGCTCTCAATGCTGCCTGCAAGTGCAACAGACATTAGTAGGGCATCATCTGTAAGGCACAGAGAATTTGCTTTCTACATGAAAAGCCTCTGTGTGAAATGTAGAATGCCACAGCTGTCAAGAAACCCAAACCTCAGCAGCTCTGCTACTCACTGAACTTCCTGTAGTAACTTCAAGTGCTACGAGTCAGGCTTGGAGCCAGTGCCTAAACCCAAAGGTAACAAAGTTTGAGGTCTGTGTTAAAAGGAGGCTTTGACACAGCATTGGCTCAAATCTTCTTGGCACTTTTTTTTTTTTAAACTCTACCTAAGTAGGTGTATTTAGTAGTAGGTGTATTTAGTAGTAGGTGTATTTAGTAGTAGGTGTATTTAGTAGTAGGTGTATTTAGTAGTAGGTGTATTTAGTAGTAATTAGTAGATTTATTTAATAGTAATGGGAAAAGGACAAAGAAAAATGGTAAAACTGTTAGGAGGAAAAAAATATTCCCCAAGGAGTATTTTGTCTCTGGATTCTCATGTTAAAAGGGTTCTAGACTTAGTGGAAAAAATGGAAGGAACATTTAGCCACATGAAACTGAATTTAATGCCTCTTGAAGAGAACTTTGAGCATGCACACCTCGTGTCAGTATTTTGGCAGCAGTGTGCCTTACACTGGGGACTATTCTTATGTGCACTAACAAATGCCACTGCAACATCCTTTGTGTTTAACACACTAAGAAGCCAACCTGCAAAGGAAGAATACTGCTGACCCTGAGATGGTTCAGTATAAAATAAAAACTACACCATTCCACTTGATGCATTTCCATCTGGTGTTCTGCAAAAGTCTCTGGTTTTAGGGGGTCTGTGACTCTGCAGTCAACAGCTGAGCATTTGCTCAGGGGTGGATTTCTACTTTTCTGTGCTGAATCAATGTGTTCAGCTCTGCACAGCTCCCAACGAGAGGAGCAGCAGTGGGTATAGGATATAGCAGTGGGATCCAGTGAAATCTCTTTCCACACACTGCAGCTATATTAAATCCTTGCCTTGTTAAAGTCTGTGCTGAAACTCTTGTGAGCCTCAGCCCATTGATTTCAGCCAGAGTGTAGAATTGTCCCTGGCATTTATCTAGAGAAACTCTTGCTCCAGGTGCCCGACCTCAGGGTGTTCCTATTTACCAGCTGACAGTATTGCCCACCAGGCAAGTCACCTGGAGCCATGAGCTCTGCTCCCTGGCCACATCTGAATGCAGAGGAGCTGTTAAGTACTCCCAAGCTGAAAGGAGAGTTTGTATGTGCCAGGCCCTGGACTCGTTTAGAGAGAAAGAAGCATTCTCTAACTGCACACTCTGGTTCAGGGTGTACACTGGAGTGCACACTTGTGCTAAAGTGAGTGGAGAGGGAGATGTGTTTCTGCTCCCAGCATTCAGAAGCACAATCACTGCCTTTGGTCACTTGCCACACTTAAGCTATTTGGAAGCAATATTTACTTCATATTGCTGGCTGCTCAGAGTAAACATAATCTGAAACATCTGGAAACTGAGATGCTGGGCATGCTGAGGTAATGCTCAGGGGGGGCCTGAGCATGCTTCCTGGCTCCAGCAGTGTTTGGGATCCATGGCCCTGAGCTGAGAGACAGCAGAAAACAGAATCCTTTTGCTTAACCCTGCACCGCCCAGCCCAGCACTGTAAGCACTGCACAAAACACATCACACACAATGCAGCAGAGGTTTGACAGCTGGGGGCTCCTGCTGAAATGACACTGAGCAAGCTTCAGATATCTGCTTCCAAAATGCTTTTCTTTTTCCCCCTGCCACTGCCCAGCAAACAGCTAACTTTATGTAAAAACCACCAGCCCCAGCTATGCAAGTATGTACTGGGCTGCAGCAAGAGCAGTGTGGGCAGCAGGGCAAGGGAGGGGATTCTGCCCCTTTGCTCTGCTTTCCTCAGACCCCAGCTGCAGTCCTGGGTGCAGTTCTGGAGCCCCCAGCACAGGAAGGACATGGAAGTGTTGGAGCAGGTCCAGAGGAGGCCACCAAGATGCTGAGAGGGTTGCAGCAGCTCTGCTGTGAGGACAGGCTGAGAGAGTTGGGGCTCTGCAGCCTGCAGAAGAGAAGGCTTCCAGGAGACCTTAGAGTAGCCTTGCAGGATCTGAAGGGGGCTCCAGGAAGGCTGGGGAGGGACTATTGCCAAGGTCTGGGAATGCCAGGACAAGGGAGAATGGGTTTGAAGTGTCAGAGGGGAGATTGAAAGTGGATGTGAGGAGGAAGTTGTTTGCAGTGAGGGTGGTGAGACACTGGGACAGGTNAAAAATGTGCCATGGCAGCATGGAAGCTGGCATCAGTGGCAAAGGTGGCAGCGAGGGAGGTGGCAGGGAGATGCTGTTGTGCCCTGGCAGGTGCCATGTCCCTAAGCATTGCTCTCTCTTCTCTCAACGCAGCGCTGAGGACAGCAGGATTCCGCAACGGCAATCTGGGAAGCAGACCCAGCGCTCCTTTTAGAAGCAATGTTTATCAGCCAACTGAGATGGCAGTTGTGCTAAATGGTGGGACTGTAAGTATCAAAAAGTGATGATTTAAGAAGCCTTTGATATGCACTGCTACATACAACCACTGCTAACTGAAAAAAAACAAAACAAACCCAACCTGCTTTTAGCTTCTTCACAGGAGGGGGGAAGCTGTAAATGCAGGCAGGGAGCATGTGTGCAAGGCTTCAGTGCCCTCTAGAAAAGCTGTCATTGCTAAGTACTTTGCATTTCTTTCCTTGGCCATTCACATTTTGCAGCATAGCTTGAGTGAAGCAAGTACTTTGGTGGCACTTACAGATTCAATGGACCTTTCAGACTCAGTTTGTATTAAGGTTATTTAACACAGCTGCTAAGTTGATTCAGTTTCTGCCTTGATTTTTTTTTCCTCTAAGATGATTTGAGCCACAAATGTGTGCAGAGCACTGTTGCAGATAGTGGTGGTCTCTCACATATCTCCCATGTTACTGCTAAATGTCTGCAGTTCTTTGTAAGCAAGTTTCAGATGTGTACACCTCTAGGAAAAGGATTCACAAACAGGAATAGAGAATATTGACTTTTCCTCCTTAGGACAATACTTTGGCATGCCTTTGGCAGACCTGTTTTTTCTGCAGCCTGGTTGTTGGTGTAGAGATCTGATGCCAAACAGACTTTTTCTCAGTGTTTTTCACATGATGATTTGTGCTTGGAGACATTTCACCCAGCAGGCACATGGTTGAAAAGGAAGATTTCCTCATCCCCACATTTTTCATGCGTCCCTACATGCTGCTTGAAAATGTGCCCATGAGCCAGTTTACACTCATGTGAGTTGGGCTGCCTTTGTTTTGAATCATGAGCTGATCCCATAATCAACCTCTGCTTTCAAAACCAAGTGATGTGAACCAACTGCAGGTCTCTTTTTAAGTAAGTGGAATGGGGTTGATTTCCATGGCCAAGAGTGGCGAGATAGGAGGAGTCTGCAGTGTGAGTAAGAGAGTGGGAAACATCCACCTGACTAAGCCCAAAAGGGTAGGGCTTTGCTGTCAGGAACGAGCAGCACCCTTCTGGGAGCTGGATTCATCCATGCCTATTTCTGACCCCAGAATCTGCAGCTCAGAGAAAAGGCAGTTTAAGGATGAGAAACCAGAGAATTTGTTTGGGGGTTGGTTGGTTGTTTTCCTTTGAGGTGGATACAAAGCTTGACGGAGGCCATGGGGTGCTGAAATGAGAGATGAATTATGTGTGTGTAGTGGTGGTAAAGGTGCTGTATGGGTGGAAGAGGAGTTGCTTTGTATCCCTGTGCTCTGGGCCTGCTGCCTGGAAAGCTGTGATGTACTTGTTGGCATGCTAACCCTGCTTTTTGCCCAGCCCAGACCTCTCAGTCACAGGTTTATTGTCCTTGTTTCCAGATACCAACTGCTCCGCCAAGTTACACTGGACGACACCTCTGGTGAAAGGCTGTAGGCTGTAGAGAATAAGAATCCTTGTTGCAGATGTTGTTCCCTGGCAGTGTGTCTTTGAGGGAGGAACCCATAACAGTACCAGAACAAAGCAACAAAACGTCCAGGAGCTTTTGAAATCCTACAGAGGATTTTGTCTAAATGTGAACACCACTGAACTGAGAATTGTAAAAACAAAATTGTAAAACCGAAGCTGAATCTAACTTCAGACAGAAGCAGGCAGACCTTAAATTGGAAGAGGAGGATATTGTATTCTGAAATGGAAGGTATTCTCTTGTCTGTAGCTAGTGTGTGAGGCGAGCCTGCTCTTGCTGTTTGCCAGTTGCTTGCAAAATACCCTCCTCTCACCTCAACTTAATGTTGCCACAAGAGATTGCCACTACAGTGTGAAAACCTGCAGGATTTCTTTCCCTCGTGCTCCTTTCCCCTTCATTTCACACGCCATGAGAAGTACCTTTGTTGCTTCCTTTAGCCGTGCTGTAGAGCCAAGTAGCATCACCTGTAGCCAACAGCCGCACTCGCGGCAGCTAATGACCATTACACTGTAGGCTGACACTCTAAAGAGCTGGCGTAGGACGTGCAGTTCTGGAGGGATGAAAGGCCTGTGCACCTTTCTTGTGAGTTATGGAGCTTCTTGGGGCAGAGGGAAGCAGCACAGGTCCAGCAGAGAGGCAGCTGCCTAGCATGGATTCCCTGGTATCCCAGCCTCAGCCCTGGGTGTGAGCAGAGCCGCCCGCTCCCACCGCTCCGACAGATGAAGCCATGAAGTGAAGCTTTGGAGGGATGCACTTGGGAAAAGACTTAGCTGGGGAGAGAACCTGACTGGAGTTTGCCAGAGGGAGGTGGTTGTGGTGTAAAGGCAATCCCCTGTAGTGCCCAAGCCAGAGGGTTCTGTTGGGCTAATCTTGTCAAGCAGGAGAGTGGTGGCAGCTGAGAAGCGCTGACTGCGGCTCAGGAGGAACTCGGCAGGAGATGGGGTCAAGACCTCCCTTTCTAATCCCTTTTTCATATGAGTAGTCCCCTTGACTGCAGTCGTTTGTGCATTTCGATGTGGTTGTGCATTTTAGTGCCTAGTTAGTAGACTCCTTGCTGGAGCTGATTTGTTGTTGTTTTTTGAGGTTTTAAGGTGGTTTCTTCCCTACTTCTCCCCTTCCTTTTTCTTTGTTTTGAGTTGATGTAAGGCAGACTTTTCTCAGAGCTTTTCATCTTTCTTTTCTCCAAGTCACTGAAAAGGTTCCCATTGCCCATTGTTTGTGCCACAGTTTCCCATCATGTTTAAGCAATCATTCCTTTAGTTACCATTTAAAACATATCGGACATGGAAACCATCATTGTGTCCTCACTGTTTGGCCAACGTTAACCTTAGGTTTTCCTTGATACTAAAAGCTAACTCCTTTTTACTTGAGGGCATAGAAAACATATAACAAATAAACTTTGCATATGCTGTAATAATAATAATAAATAATAACTTTAAAACTAATATATTTTCAAACTAAAAAGAGAAAAAGAGTACCATAAAATAAGTGACTTGCTTAGTAGCTTCCCAGAAAGAAGCTGCTTGCTGCATACTGCAAACGAAAGACAAGTTTTTGTTTTTCAAGAGTCTTCCTGATCCTTCATGTACCTCCATTTCTACTGAATTAGGAACCTAGTCCTGCAGACTCTCAAGAGCACTCCCATCAGCACTCCCCAGTACAGAGGCTGCAAGACCAGTCCCTAAGCATTGCACACGGACAGAGAGATGTAGAGATATATATGGGGAAAGAGTCTCTATTGCCATTCCTGCCATGATCATCTTACAGGGCTGGAGTTCAAAGCCCTTCTTGTCGAGAAGCACTGGTTTTCTGTTGTGCATGAGTAAAGGAGCATGTTAGCTGCCCCCTGCTCTTCCCTCCTGGAGGCAAAGGAAGCATGTGCTTGTTGTAGGGATTGCTTATTTATTTAGGAAGTAACTAGGTGGCCCTTAGTAACCAAGTAGGGTAGGGGTTGGTATTGCATGCTAGCCGGCGACTTAGACATGAAGTCTGCTTGTTTTAAGCAAAGCTGTGACCAAGTAAGATAGTATTTAAGATCATGCTAGTTCCCCAGAAGGCTGAAACAATAACAAACCTCTCACCATCAGTTGCCTGCAGAATTTTGCTTTTGAAAACTAATCAAAAACCCTAAAGCCCTGATAAAGTGACTGTGAAATCACCTAAGATGACCATGGCATCAATGGTAGGACAGCTTTCTTCTAAGAGGTTTATCATGCTACAACCAAGATGGATGAATTCTAACACATACTTTACAGACCTTGGACAAAATCTGGACAAGATAAGAGTTATCCTAAGAAATACTTTTTTTTTTTCTTCTTTTCCTAGACGTGATTGAAATGATAATAGAGTTCCCAATCCTGCTGCTGATTGAGTTGTTTGTAATTTGAGGCCTTGTGCAAAGATATAGCCAGGGCCTACAAAGTGCTGCTCACATCAACTGGTCTCCTTGGGTCAGTCATGGGGACTGTTCACAACACTGAAAAGCAGCAGGATTTGGTT
The DNA here is from genome assembly GCA_013399775.1 of Semnornis frantzii. Classification (NCBI taxonomy): domain Eukaryota; kingdom Metazoa; phylum Chordata; class Aves; order Piciformes; family Ramphastidae; genus Semnornis; species Semnornis frantzii. The sequence continues at coordinate 420,181 of VWYK01033599.1, read as the reverse complement.
TAATTTGTGGTGGTGAAGGTGTGGCAATAGATTAGGAGGGTCTTTATTTTCCAACTTTATACAATTAGTAATATGCAAATGTTTTTTAATTTATTTTTTTTGGTCAGTCCCTAGTTTGTGATGTAAAATGCCCCAAACAAACTGTAATTGCAGAAAGGCACCTTGATGTGAATTTATATTTTCACTCAGTAAACAGATTTTGTTTACTTGGCCTTTTTGGAAAGTTACCTGGAATGTAGAGCATCTGTGAACAACCTAAGGAAGCAAGCACAAGCCTTTTGAGTTCACTTAACTAGAATTAGCTTTTATCCTATAAAAGCTACTATGTTGCCCCTTGATGGTTATGTGCTCGTGGCATTTCCATGCTGAAAAACTAAATGGCAAAGCATCTGAGAACCCAACCTATTAGAGAAGAAGATTTAAAACAACTGGCTTTTGAGTGAGGGCTGAAAAAACATCCAAAGCCATACTTCACAGACTGCTTTCAGATGAGCCCAGGGTGTTTGGCACTTGCCAGAAAACACATAGCATCTTCAGAAGACTCTCAACACTCAGAGCTGTTGCTGTAAGCAAGGTACATGAGATGCCCTAGACCCGGGTGTGTCTGTTCTTCCTCTAAACACAGGCACCTCGGCTGGCTTTGAGCTGCGTGCCTCAGGTCTAACCAAAGGCCGTGCACAAGGGAGCATTGTAGCTTTTATAATGAAACAACTGGACTAGCCTACCAACTGACAGGATTACAAAGCAGGTGCTTTTTATTAATTGATGAGAGCTGAAGCTCCTTTTTGATAGATAATCTATATTTATTAAATGTATTAATGTGTGTTTTATAACGTGCCCTTTTCTCCGCTGCCTGTCGCATCCTGGGATCTTACCGAGTACATCCTCCAAGGGTTTTCAGAGACAATCAGTGTGCACCACGAGGACTGTACAGGAGTATACAAAACTACAAAGGTTGTAAAGCATGGGCAAATGTTTTATTTTCAAAATGCTGTTCTTAACGAGAATAAAGGCTTTACTATTTACTTACAATGTTTGTGTTCCCTTGGTGTTCAAGACCCAGGGCAGTAAGGGAGTGGTGCTAGAGACAGCAGGGGCAACTCTGCTATAGAAGCTTCACTGAAGGAAACCAGCTCCTGGGGGCTAGGGCCACATTCCTCCACCTTGGAACACACTCCCACATCTACTCTCAGCTCTGGCACCTATCAGACCTGCAGTGAGACAGTCAAGGAGCTGAGCAGCCAAGCTCTTAATACTACAAGTGATTCTTTTCTGATTCCAGTTGGCTCAGCAGTTTCCTTTACGGGCTCAGTTGCTAGTGTGTGTGGAAAGGAGGGGACAAGATCTCACAGCTGGTGCTGAGTGCAGTTTGGGAGCTTGGTTTTCCTGATCTGGTACAACAGTTGGCATCACCAACAAGGGGAAAAGCCAGGTGTGGGTACTGGTGTAAAGACAAAGCCTGCGGAAGCGATGGAAGAGCTCCTTGGTGAGCTGCAACCAGAGCTAGGAGGTGTCCCTGCTTCGTCACACTTTCATTCAGAACAACTGCAAGCAATTATTAGTAGAACTGCAAATATTTTCTCTAATTGTGAAATTACAAAGCCTAACTAGTCCAATGCTCATCGAGACTGAGTGAAAAACATGCTGAGGGCTCCCAGGCAGGAGGGGCACATTGGATTGTTTTGTTCTGCTTGCACCTTAGGAAGGTGAGTGCCCATCACTGAAAATGCTGTCACTGTCATCTCCATTTCACACTTCCTCAGCACATGTGCTAAGTGGTAACAAAAGGGTCTTTAACTTTTATCCCCTGCAGAAATGCAGAGCAACCCTGCCTTCAGCTGGACTTGCAGAGGCACAGCATTCTGACTGAGGGGCACAGGGCTGCAGCAGTCAGTGAAGCTCTGCCACCTTACACTAAGTGAAGATTTTTGCCCTGGTGTTAACACTTGCCTACACGTGAGTGTTAATCTGCTCGTTTCATCCAGAGCTTTGTTCCTGTCAGCAAAAGCTTGCAAGTGAGCATTCAGGAACAGAGTCAGAATGTTTGGCTAAATGTGCACAGTTCCATCTGCTTTAACATAATTGTGCTCATTTAAACAAGAAATGGATTTTCTTTTGGCAGGCTGGGCCCTTATGCAATCTCCCTTTGCTTTGCAACACTTCACATGTGAAAGCAGAACTGTAATGCTGGAGTGTTACTAAATCAGTACCATCAGGTTGGGTCTGTGAGCTGCTTTGTCATAGCAGTGAGAAAACTGAAATCAAGGTGTTGAATGCTTTTATGGACCTTCATTCCAGTCTTCTGCTTTGCTTCCCACTGCAACCACACAAAACAAAACATGAAAAACATGCACAGAAACAAAAAGTAAAGGACCCTACTTCCATTGCAACCACTCTGCTGTCCAGTAAATGCATAAATGAAGATCCTCCACCCAACCCACAAAGGACCTGTTTCTGTGCACGGAGATTCTGCTTTGACACAGCTCCAGCACTCAGTGCTCAGTGCTGTCTGTGGGAGCTGTGCATGTGTAGCTGAGAGCACAGTTGTTTGCTAGCAAGAACTTTATTGCATTGCTCAACAGCCAAAAAAATAAAAGAAAGCAGCTCTTTGAGGTTTGTGCTTTGAAGACTTTTTCAATTACAAGTCAGCAGTGAAGTCATACAGTTCACCTAGTGGAGAAATACATTTCTGTCATCTAGGACAACAAGCAAGGTCAACAAAGAATAGTTTTTCCATGTCTCAGTGGAAAGAAGAATGTTATCCATGTGATCCCAAAGGGGCTGCCAAATGGGAAAAATCAGTCAAACAAAGAGCAGAGGGTTGCTGCCTGCAGTAAACAATCCTAAATGAACAAAAGCTCTACATAAAAGTGAAGTGTCCCACCCCCCAGCAAAGCTGGTTTCAAAGCTCTCTATTCTTTCAGGCTAACCTAATGTTTTTCCTCTGCTGATACAACAGCCTGGCTCCTCAGTCTGTCGCCCTGATTTCAGCTGTCCTGTCCTGTTCTTAATAATTTACAAACTGTCTTCTGACTTACAAAAATCTGTTTTGCTACTCCCAGCACACTTCAGAAGATGCATCTGTGCTGTACACCTCACAGACCAAGCAAGTGTGCTATGTATATTAAAAAGTTAATGCTAGAGGCAAAGAAAGCCAAATAAGCCCCCCCCAAAATCCCATTTTGCACATAGAGTTTCAGGAGAGCTGAATTAGCCTTCCAAGGCATGCAACTGAAAACCAGCAGACAAAATCCTCTTGGGACATACCCAGAATACCAAGCTGCTACAGGCCCCTGTGCTAATTTAAGGTGCTCCATGTGCTACCAACCTGGCAGCTCTCAGAATGGGCTATGGCAGGGGGGTGGAACTAGATGATCTTTGAGGTCCCTTCCAACCTTACCATCCTATGATTCTCTGATTCCTTGAATGCAGACAGGAGGAGTAATGGATGGCATTGGGGAATAGAGACAATACCTTAGAAGCCCCAAGCATGACTGCAGTGCAGTGCCCTATGTTCTACCCTAGCCAAGGCAGTGTGTGTGCAGTGCCTTGCTGGCACAGGAGTCTTCTGGGCTTTAGGCTTTTGTTTGTGCAGCTGGTAAGGAGAAAAATCAGAGTGGATTAAACATCCCATGTGACTGAATATCCCATAAACAAAATGCTAACTCTTGCCTTGACCTTTATCTAATGCCCCTTGATGGGCTGAGGCTCTCTTTGCAACTGCTTCATAAGAATGGCCACTTGGTCCCAAGGTGCAGAGCTCACACACACAGTTTCATGCTGACCTGAGGAGGTGTTTGGGGAGCTGCTAGCAGTGCTTTTAGCCAAGAGCACCCATGTCTTATCATAACCTGTGTCACTGAAGCACAGCAATTGCAAATCACATCACACTAACCAGGAAGCACAGGTTGTCAGCAGGAATCTGGATTTCAGGCAGTCACTTAAATAGTTTTTGACAGAAACTTGCTTCCTGTGCAGCCAGGGAAGCAAAGAGCTGCTTGGGACTCAGGCTGGAGGCAGCTGGGGAGAAGCTGCCTGCCTAAGTCTTCTCACTAGAAATTTCCACTGGAAAAATGGACTTTTCAGGCTGTGATACCTCAGACTGACCTAACATGGTTAAGATCTGTGGAGTGCCTAAGGAAGGTGTTCCTTTGTCTGTTAGCACAGCTCCCATGAAGTTCAGCAGCTGGCAATCCCCCCCCACTTCCCTCAGACCCTGCTAAAAGTGCCAGTGTCTGCAGCCAGCTTGCAGCCCTGCCTTTCACATCCTGCATCTTAACCACATCACTCCTGGCAGTCCCAGCATTCATTCTGCAGAGCAGAAGACAGAGCCATTTAAAAAAACCATCCTGGGAGTGGAACTTTCACAGCACCAGTCCCACTTTATCCCTCTGTGTCTCAGGTCCCTGTGTGCAGCTCTGCTGGCAGACTCCTAGGGATGCAGAACTGTGATTTTCCTGCCAGGCAGTTCTTTGCCCTTGCAGAGATCTCCTACCTACTGGGGAAAGGCAGAACAGACTGCCCCAGGATGCCAGTTAGGCAGTGGAGAATGCAGCTGTGCACTGCTGCCAGTCTCGGGGTAGTGCCAAGAAAACCACTCACAGGAGGCTGCATTCAGCTCCCATGAAAACTACAAACACCTGCAAATTCCCCAAGTGAGTGTGCAACAGAAAGTGTGAAAAACACCTCCAGAGAATGCAGCAGCAGCAGCAGCTTACAGAGGAGCAAGATAAGGCTCAAACAGAAGTCAGCCAGCCATGGGCATGGGCAGCATGGGCACAGTATTTCATGTAGTTTTAAAACAGCAGCTCCTGTTTAAGTCCTGAGATGCAGAGGAACTGAGGCCTTTAAGTGCTGTGCCAATGTAAGTTTGCAACAAATCTCACATCTCCTTTCTTGCCAGTATTACAGCTCCTGCCTGGCTGGCTGGGGGCTTAACAGAGAGCTAACCTGCTTGAGCTGTGCTTCAGCCACATGCATGTGGGAGATTAAGAGTGGATGTCAGGAGGAAGTTCTTTACAGTGAGGGTGGTGAGGCACTGGCACAGGTTGAGGGTGGTGAGGCACTGGCACAGGCTCCCCAACCTCCCTGGAGGTGTTCAAGGCCAGCTTGGAGGAGGCCTTGAGTGACCTGTACTAGTGGGAGGTGTCCCTGCCTATGGCAGGGGGTTGGAACTGGATGATCCCTGAGGTCCCTTCCAACCTTCCCACTCTGTGATTCTGTGTGCTAGGTCCCAGGGCACTATAACCATCACTGCAGCCACCCACACTGCTGCAGCCTGTGCTTCATTTCCGTGGCAGCAGGCTGTGGCTGCTCTGAAGTGGTTAGCACAGCTTTGACTTGCTGCTCTACTACAATGAAGTTATCTCTTAGTTTCCCTGCCATCTTCCTTGGAGGTGCTGCTCAGCTGCCATAGCTCATCAGGTGTGGTGCAGTGCTGAGGGCACAGCTGATGGCCAGAGGGAGCACTGGACCTGAATGGCTTTGGGTTTCCTCTTTCAATTAGCTACTCTGAGGGGAAACTCAGCAATCTGCACAACTCCCTTTGGAGACTTGAGGCCTGGCCTTTCTTCTATATGCATTAAGTTCAAACATCCTGACCAACTCTTCTGGGTAATTTCCCCTCATTTGAATGCACAGGACTGACATTCTGGCTTGAGATGTGGGGTTTTTTTCCAGCACAACAGCAAACTATCCGTGACCTACTTTATACACTACTGTGTAACACAGCTGGATTGTGAAGTAGCTTCTGCAAGGTTTATACACCCACACTGTTTTGTTTCAGTCACAAGAACTAGGAGAATTACATTTAGTAATTTAAACAGCTGAAAACAGCAACGACAAACACCACAGACTCAGACTGTAAGAAGATGAAAATCCATTAAAGAAAATCTATTGGAATAACTTATTAGCAGGGGCTTAGAGTAGAAAATATATATATAGAAAGGAGTTTCACCCTAGACTCCCAATGAAATGCCACAGAAGCCTGAACATGAAACTGGAGCCACCAGCAATCTTTCTGAAATAAGATCTGACTTGTAAAGAGTTAGTTCTTTATAAAGGGTGTATAATTTTAGCCTCTTGCTATGGGAAGTCAGCATGTCTGCAGCTCCTAGTGAAACTTTTCTCTTCAGGAAACCTTCAGGCAGCACTGATGAAGAAATGGTGCACTGGAAAAGCAATATATTAAACAATCAAATAATGAAGCAGAAACTGTGCCTATAGACATCCCTGCTGCTTGTGAATCTGAAAGGGATCTGCCAGAGGATCAATCATCAGTGAAGGCTTCTCTGGGCTGGATATAGAAAGGCAACAGGAGAACCCAAATTCTCCCAATCAGAGTCATAAAGCCTTGTCTTGCCTGTGTGACTTTAGACAACAATTTCAGGACACTTTAACTCACTTAGGATCAAATTAGGGAAGCAACAGCTGACATGCAGGAGAATCCCAACCACCACCATGCCGTAATGGAGATGGAAGCTCTGTTTGTGCAGTGCACCCTGCTGCTCTCCTCTGATTTTGACAGGTTAAGACCTCATCTGGACGTAGCTGGGAGGCACTTTTACAGTCCCAGGTCTACAGAGAGACAAGAAGTACTGGAAGACACAACAGACTGGCTGAACAACTGGCATCAACAGCTGAGTTTAGCAGAGAGCAAACCACTCAGAGGTACTGGAGGCCCCACTGCTACTGATGATCCAAGTGTCCTCCTCGGGTGAACTGAGACTCACAAAGAGACACAGAGAGCCAGCAGCTTAGGGAATGAAGGCACCAGCACACCTCTGGTGCATCTGACACAAAGTCATGACACAAAAAGGCAATGGTGAAAATAGAACTGACCAGAAATGGAGAAAGAAATCATTCTGGAGGGGCAGGTTCCCATCAAAAAGCTGTTTGGGATTTCCAGGCAGATCCAGCACAGACAAAACTGGAATGCCAGATTTGCTGGGCAGCTTCATGGAAACTGCATTGACATTCATTAGCCTCTTCTTCTGGCAGTGTTTCCTGCTTGCAGGACATGACAGGCTCTGTGAAGTCACCAGATTTCAGCTCTTACACAGACTAAAACAAATCATCAGGTGGGGGGGAAAAACAAATCCAAGACAATGCCATTGAAAATGATTCCAAGTGACTAATGCCACAGTCTGGGTTTAAAGGGATGTCTGGGGCAAGTAGCTCATATGCTCTGCAATCTGTCACCCACTTCTTGCTAATCTCTGAATCATATTTGAAGTCTCCACTAACAGTTCATGGTCTGGTTTTCCTTCCCCTTTCTTCCTTTTCAATCAAGACTCTCCAGTCCAGTTTTGCTGCAGGACTATTTGGAGGTTTTACTTTCTAAGCAGTCACAACCTTCTCCCCAGGCTTTTCCCTCACAGCTATCAACACAAGTCTTGGCTTTGCACATCCAAATCACTCACAAACCCACCAGCTGAACCTTCAGTGAAAAAGCTCCCCCTTTTTTCACTGCTGCCTTATAGAAGGTTACAAGAAACAGAAGCAAACCAAACCAAATCAAACCAGAAAAACCCAAACGAGCAAACAAAAGCCAACCTCGACCCACAACAAAACAGAACAGGAGGAGTTTCCTCTCAGCTGCAAAACAGAAAAAAGAAACCAAACAAGTTCTCTGTATACAATCAGAGGTCACCAAAACGCAGCTGTGCTTCTGGTTGCTTCTCCATTACAAAGCCTCATCACCGACTGCAGAGTGATAGGTGACAACACAGCTCTGGCACTGGCAGCTTGGCTCAGGCTTGTGCTAGCCACAGGCTGCCGGTGGGTGAGCACCGTTCGGCAGATCACAGCTTTTGTAGCTTATCTAAATGAGCATCTCCCCTTCCCTTTCTTCCCTTTGCTTTTTTGCCTTTCCAACATTCCCAGCATAGCTCCAGCAATCGAATGGTACTGGCAAACTTGATCACTTTTCAAAGCTGTCTGAGTCTGGGGCGTGGAGCAACAAAGCAGAATCTGCATCATGAGTCTTATGACTTTTATCACTACATTCTCAGCTGTCAGTGCCAAGATTGAACTTTCAGAAACATCTCAAGCATCTTGAATTAGGCTTGATGAAAACCACCACATACCCAGCTACTGCCACTGCTTTGTTCTGGGATTCTCCTTTTTTCCTCTTCTTTTCCCCCCAAAAAGGAGGTCTTTTGTGTAACTGAAACCTTATTCGTGTGCTTTAAAACCAAAAGCAAGCACAGACAGGAGCCCATTTTGACTGCAGCACTTTTGTTTTCAGAAACAGCCAACCAAATAGCTGGAAAGAGAGCCCAAAAAGCAGAGCTGAATTCTTTTAACTGCAGTGTCCAGCAAATGCACTCCAAACCTGTCTGCACAGCTCAGTTTGGAAGAAAGCAATGTGAGGCAATACCTTCAGTGTGTCAGGTCATCACACCTCTGTCTGTCTGCATATATATGTATGTGCTCTATTTTATACCAGCTACATCGAGATGGTAAAGCCATGGAATGTGGGAAGGTCACCACTTAGAGGAGCTCTGTGATGAGACTAAAGACCCACAGCTACAGTAGAAGCAGGGCAGTTGCAATTGGAAACAAATGATTTTGTTTAAAGCATGTTTAAAAGATGACCTGGTTGAAAGCACCCTTGCTGTGAGTAGGGGGTGAGGGAGAAAGTCTCTTAGAGGTAAAACTGATGAATCCCTTAGAGTTTCCTGAGCTGAATTTCCCCAAGCAAGGCAGAGAGGTGCAGTCCTTAAGAAATCCATTAGCTCTGCAGACCACAGCATTACCACCTTCATTACCTGTTGTTTAAGTGTGAAATGTCCCATTTATGGAACTCTCCATCTCAGGGTTTTCCTTGGGCAACTCCTCAGGCCTGCCAACGTTCACTGCAGCTTCCCTTGGAGGCTCCTTAGCAAGGGCCCATTAGAGCTCAGCACTACACTCAGGCTCATTTCTTTATGGCATCATTTCCAGGGAGTTTTACAGCAGAGCCACTTTATTGCTGGCTACTGAGTTCAGCATTTACCTTCCTCAGCTCACTCTGCTCTGATGTGATGATTCCAAACCCCACCTGGCTGTACTGCTGCAGGCTGCCCTAGGTGCTCCTGCTCTGGCAGGGCAGTTGGACCAGAGGAGCTCTGGAGGGCCCTTCCAAGCCCTGCCTTTGTGTGGTATAACAAGCAGGAGGCAGACTCGATTTCTCCTGCCCAGCTTTTTGCTTGCTAAGCATATTTAGCTTCCAAATCCTTCCTCAGGGTTCAGGTGCCAGCACACCACAGCAGCCTAAGGAGTGACTGTGTTTGCCTGACAGCAAGCAGCTGTGCCAGCTCCAGCACTATGCAGCCTCTCCTCCACCTGCACCTTCACACTTCCAAGGCTTTCCAGTGACAGAACACCTATGCTTTAACTTCCTCACTGTGCTGCTTGTTGCATCTTGCCAAAGGAAAAGATTTTTTTCCATGACAGAAGTATTGTTTAAAACCCCTCCAGAGAGGTGAGTGATGACTTCTACTGCCAAAGGAGAAATGCAGCTCAAACCCCAAAGAGAATGTAAAGGAATATTCCCTCCTGGATCTGGAAATCAACCCCCTGGCCTGCTGTCAAGATTGCTTTATGTCTCAGCTCACTCTAACTGGATTTCCCACACTACACATTCAGTGCTACAGAAGCACCTTACCAAGCCAAGGCTATGGTTGATGTGTAAGGAGTGCCAGCTAGCAGGGTCACAACAGGATTTTGACAAAAACCCAGGAATATATATTTCTTGTACTGTTTTCCCATAAGAAGTGGAAGCATTTTAGAAGTGGAATTTGACAAGTTTTCTGCAGGTATGAAGAAGGAAAGAAAGGAAGAAAAGAAATCCCTTAAGAAACAAACCATGTGAAGGCTCCAGGCAGTGTCTAGAGAAGCAGTGCTCCTTCCTCCAGCACACCAGCAGAGGAATAACCAAGGGGCAGTGCTTATAACTGAGAGGAGTACATTTACATTGGGGGTGAGGAACAAGATCTTCACTGTGGGGGTGGTGGAACACAGAAACAGGTTGCCCAGGGAGGTGGTTGAGGCCCCACCCCTGAAGATGTTCAAGGGCAGGCTCAGCCTAGAATCACAGAATGGGAAGGTTGGAAGGGACCTCAAAGCTCAGCCAGTTCCAACCCCCTGCCATAGGCAGGGACACCTCCCACTAGCACAGGTCACTCAAGGGCTCCTCCAGCCTGGTGCTGAACACCTCCAGGGAGGTTGTGGAGCACAGAAGCACCCAAAGTGATTAAAGATCTTTGATCCCATTCTGTGCTTCTGTGCTCCACAACCTCCCTGGGCAACCTGTGCCAGTGTCTCACCACCCTCACTGCAAACAACTTCCTCCTCACATCCACTTTCAATCTCCCCTCTGACACTTCAAACCCATTCCCCTTGTCCTGCCATTCCCAGACCTTGTCAATAGTCCCTCCCCAGCCTTCCTGCAGCCCCCTTCAGATCCTGCAAGGCTACTCTAAGGTCTCCTGGAAGCCTTCTCTTCTGCAGGCTGCAGAGCCCCAACTCTCTCAGCCTGTCCTCACAGCAGAGCTGCTGCAGCCCTCTCAGCATCTTGGTGGCCTCCTCTGGACTGGCCCCAACACTTCCATGTCCTTCCTGTGCTGGGGGCTCCAGAACTGCACCCAGGACTGCAGCTGGGGTCTGAGGAGAGCAGAGCCAAGGGGCAGAATCCCCTCCCTTGCCCTGCTGCCCACACTGCTCTTGCTGCAGCCCAGCACACAGTTGCTGTCTGGGCTGCACTCACACTGCAGCCTCCTCTTGAGATTTGCATCAACCCAACCTGGTGGAGGATGTCCCTGCTGACTGCAGGGGGTGGGACTGGATGAGCTTTGGTGTGTTCAGAAAAAAGTCCAACTGTTCTCGAATGCCTTTCATGGCAGGACAGACAGCTTTTAACTTTCACTGATGTCTCATCAGTGCTGCATCTGCAGAACACACTGCCCACAGTCACCATTCAACAGAGTCTGTCCACAGGCACAAATCAAGTGATCCCAAGTTGCCAGGCACAAAGCAAAGCCTATTTCTTCTTGGAAACATTAAAGCCAAAGCATGACTGGAGCCATGTGGCACACCAGCTAGAAAACAGGAAGGTGCAGCACATTCTGTTCTGCTTCAAATGGATGCTGCAGGCTGCAGATATTGACAAAACTGATATGGACAGCCCTAGATAAATGCACTCTGGGAAAAGAAGCTCTCCTAAGCCATCACTCATGGCAGAACATCAGCCTCATGAAACTAGAATCAGGTCTTGCTGTGTGTGTGCCACTGTGTCACATCCTGCTAAACAGGATCTCAAATAACATGCAGGTTATTAAATAATCCATTTAAACACTTTGGCATTCAAGTCACTTCAGTACACTGGAACCATCAGTCAGAAAGGAATAATCATCTTTAGCAACAAGAAGTAAATAAGCAAGCCCCAGGTCAGCTGCTGCCCACACATCCTCTGCAGGTTGGGGTTTTACTGGATGCACCTTCTGCAGCCAATACTTTTTTGGTTTAGTTCTGGACTGAGTTTCTCCCATCAGCTGTCCTGCACTGGGGACAATTCTCTTTGTGCCTGCAAGTCTAAAGCTGCCAGCTGCTCAGGTGGGGCTGAGTGCTCTGCATCTCTCCACATTTGCAGCCTGCAAGCAGAGACTGTTAGGGGTGAGGACTGCCACACCTTACAGACAGCTCCTTTGGTGGCATGGGGCAGCAGTGCCAGCTAGGAATGCTGCAGCTTCATGACCTGGGGTAGAGGCTGAAAGAAACACACCTCCTTTGCCCCCAACACATTTAGCACTAAAAGGGGTCAGTAATAATTTATAATTTTCATGCAAAGTTTTCCCACTTCCTATCCCAGCACACTTTTCCAAACTAGTAATGCAGAGTACAAGAGTTAGAGTGAAAAAAAGAGGAGGTAAATCAGCACAACAAAGCCAAACAAGACTCTAAATCCATTGTGAAGCAGGAGGAGAAGCAGCAGTTAGGATGAGGCTACCCAAGCCAGCAGAGCTACCTTGCAGGCTATGATCTCACATGGCACAGCAGGCAGAGGACACATTAGCTGCTCTGAAAGCAAGCAGCCATCACAAAGGGGCACTTTCACTCCCTCTGTTACTGCTACACCACTCCCCCTACACTGGATGCAAGGCTTGTGCCATTGCTGGGCTGATCCAGCAGAAAGCCAACCTGAGGGGCAGCAGAACAGAGCTGTCCCTCTGCCAGCTCAGCCAGCTGGAGCAGCACACCGTGAAGCCACCACCCCTAGTGCCAGGGAAAGGATGGCAGAAGCCTGGGCCAAGGAAGCACAGCACTGCCTTTTTGCTGGGGAAGCTGCTGGGTCACTTTAGCTGCCCCATCACAATCAGACTCTTGCTCTAATGAAAACTTCCCTGTAGAATCACAGAATGGGTCTGGGTTGGAAGGGACCTCTGAAGGTCATCCAGTCCAACCCCCCTGCAGCCAGCAGGGACATCCTCAACTAGATCAGGCTGCCCAGAGCCCTGTGGAGCCTCCCTTGGAGCATGGCCATGGCCAGGGCCCCAGCCCATGAGAGTGAACAGGTTCTAACACACTTCCTGAGACACCAAGGAGAAATTCAGACCTTAGCATGTGTTAATCACAACCAGCCTCTGGCTAACTTCTTCTTAATGTCCCATTGCAGTGTCCCACTGGCCAAGAGCACACAACCTCACTGATCCCTGCCTGAAACACCCTTGAAAGCAGTTCTGCAGAGCCTTGTGCTGAGCCACAACAGAGCAGATCTGTTAGCTGCCATGGAGCCAGGCTTTGGCTGATATTTGCACGGGAGGTATGCTGATCTTTCTGGTAGTGGCATCAATAGCCTCACATTACTGCTCCAGTCAGCACTTTGTGAGCACCACTTGGCAGCTCCCCTCTCATCCCCTGCAGTTAGAGTCAACACTGTTTACAGCAGCTAACAAACAGGATTAGAGCCACAGACAAGTGTAAGAGCTACTTCGTCCTTGTGCTTCGTGTGGTTAGCTTTGGAATTGTTCTATCTGTTGAAAATGGTTTTCCTCTTTTTCCTTTTGATCCTGATCTAAGGCTTTGCTGGTGACATCTGGAGTTCCAGCAACAATGAAGGCTTTGTCTGCTCGATGCCAAAGCTCAGTGGTTTAATTAAAGGGCATTAATTGAATTAAAGGCATTGTTTAATTGAGTTAAACTGCACAGAAAGCCAAGGTGAAGAAGGAGCTGTGTTTTGCTGGGTTAGACTCACTCACTGGTAAAAGCAGTTTGAACTAACCTTGCTGGCTTTACACTTTAACTACACTGATCAACAGCAGAGCAGTGCTGGCACAAATAAGAGCAGCTGGAGCCCTAACAAAATTAATTATGGCATCACAGATGAGCTAGATAATGAAAACCCCTGAACAGCAACTTCTCAATCTTGTACAGCTGTTTGCAGACAACCATCTGTCTGGGCCCCCAGGCTGCTTTATGTATGGATACTCTTAAATTAACTCAGCAGAGCTGAGGAATCACCAAACCAGTGTGGTAATACTGAAAGCTGAAGTGATGTAGGCAATATGGACTTGTACTGCTTTAAGAAGAAGAAACTGCAAAGGGGCAGTTTTCCATCTTCCTTTCAAGTGGGGAAACAGTGGAGACCTAAAATCATCTATTGGATGACAGGGAAGCTCTATCAGAGAGACTGAAAGGAAATTTGTTTTGTCTTTTGAGACAACTGGCAAAGGAGATGTGATCAGCAGGTTCCTCTCCAGAACAACAGGAGCACTTTCTGGAGAGATGCAATTCCTACAGAGACTGGAGGCCTTGAATCAGCTCAGCTGCCAAACCACAGTCAGCTCCACAGTGCTGCTCTTCCTTGCTACATTCTCAAAATGGTTTCACCTTAGCCTCTGAAATGCACTTGCAATTTTCACCTTGAAGATTTCACAGGCCCAAAGGCTGCAAACTATGAGTTTATAACCAGCTAAGATCAGGTCTTTTGCTTGCAGTGGTATGTTGCAAATATACAGGTTTAGTTCTTAGAAGCACATGGGAAATGCATGCATTTGTCACTCCTCCTGGCATCAGGAAGGTGTGAAAAGCCATGCCTTGAGATGGTGCAGATGTTAGCAGCACTGCAAAGCCATGCCTTGAGATGGTGCAGATGTTAGCAGCACTGCAAACAGAGAGTCCAAGCCACAAACATTAAATTGCAGCCATTTGCAATGAACTAGCAAAGCCTGCTAGGTCAGCTTCTATCAGCACCTCCAGGAACGCAGTTTGTTACCAGTTACCACTGGCAGAATGAAACCTTCCACCCCAGAAGGAAACCTTCCACCCCAGAAGGAAACCTTCCACCCCAAAGAGAATTTTGTTTTTGTAAGTTTCTGATGAGATTTTGTCTATCAGATATGATCCACTGTTTGCAGAGCTTTGAAACCAGATCTATTTATGTCTTCTTAAAGAAGAAGGAAAAAGCAAGCTGTGTTTTTTCCAAAGTAAACTCCCAATAAACCATAGTAAATAGGCTATGAAATCCCACAAAGACTGGAAGAAAACCTTAGTTGCTGTGCCAAAGCTTGCTTTAGGCATCAGTCAGGTTGCTGGGAGACAACTGATGTCTCATGGATGTTAATTTTCACAATTGTTGTGCACTGTTCCTACTATGTTTACTCTTCTAGCTCTGAACTACTAAAGCCAAGAACTGTGCCTCACTTACTGCATATGAACACCCCATGTATATATACACACATCTCATCTATGTACACACAGAAATGCAGTTTTCCCCTGCTGGATGTGAGATTTTACTCCTCAGAATGAACTCTTTTCAGCTATAAAACATTCCTTTAGGCAACAGCCTGGGTTAGTAAAGAAATCCTGACCTTCTGCAATGTAAATATGAATGTCTGGGAAATCTGTGGAGCCCTTGTAACAAGGCATCACAAAGGAAAACACCAGAAAATCCTGCCAGTGTCCCAGCTGTGGTATTTGTACTGCAATGTATGCTGCCCTGGAGTAAAGTCCTCCTGTACATTTTGTCAGTCAGTGAAGCAGTGATCAAAAGGTCCTGCACACAGCACACTGCAGACACAGGAAAGTGTGTCAGCTCCCAGCACCTTGCAATACATAACACTGCAGCAGCAAGGCACCTGAGGCCATGAAAACTTACCCTCTTAGGGCAGCTTTGATACCAGCTGATACTGACTTGTCTTGAGGATTGACAAAATTACACCCTGAGAATCCTGCAGACTGAATTCATGCTTAAGCTCACTGAGTCTAAACCCTGCAGGGATTCAGATGTGAGCCTTTCCTTTCCCAGTGATGTCCCACAAAACCCAGCTCAGAATGAGGGCATGGACAGATGTGCTTTTGTGTACTGAGCTGAAGAGGCCTAAGCCATGACTTGCCCCTGGCTTTTAACCCCTGCCAGTCCCTTGGAGCTTGGCCCTTCCTCAGCCATGAGCATCTCACGTTCTGCTCATTTTAAGCAAGCTGAAAGTCATTACCACTGACCTCCCCAGTTCTCCTTCTCCTTTGTGTAAGGTGCAGCAATCCTGTGCCAACAGAGCTGTGGAAAACTAACCTGCCCCAAAGCCATGGGGCAGTTCCACAATCACTGAAACTGCCGCAAGAGCTACAGAATGAGGTCAGCTCCCAGTCTGATCCAGTGGAGTGCAGGAAACTGCACCCTGAATGCTCTTGGGTAGTGGAGGGCAAAGTCTGGCCCTTTGCCAGCACATCTGCATCAGTGCCAGCAGGCTGGAGTACCACACAATGGGGACTGGTAGAGGAGAATTCCTCCTTCCTTCAACACATGAACAACATTGCTCAGCAAACTCTTCTCACCTCCATCTGCTGGTGTGCAGCTGCTGTCTACCATGTTTGAGTACAGCCCAGGGAGGCTGATGAACACAGACTGGATGAGGAGCTACTGGACCCTCCTGCTTTAGCAAAGAGTCTGGGAGAGCAATCACAATGACACCACTGTGGCTCAGGAAGGGAATGAGAACTGTCAGTAAAGCCTAGGCCCCCACTGGGGCAAAAAAACCCTACTGCAGTGCCTGTTCTTAAAGCAGTCTGACCTCACTGCCCTTGGAAGTGATACTGAGTGAGGTGTTTTTCCCTCCTTTTGGAATTGCAGAGGCCAACTTCTCCTGTAACTAAGTACAGGAAAATGCCAGCAGAACACTCACCAGATAGCAATCCCACAGTTCAGAAACAAAGGGTACCACAGCCCACCTGGTAAAATCAGCATTAACATCTTGTCAGCTGGCAGGGCTCTGATCCTGCCTCAGGGAATATTACTGCAGGACACAGAACTGCACAGTTCTCGGCAGTTGCTGAGTTTTGGCCCTGTGCTCTATTTCCATTGGTCACTTTCAGATACACAGGCAACAGACTTGGAGTAAGCAGAGGCTGAAGAGAAACAGGCAGGCATCTCCACCAGTCTCACTCAGGCTTAGTGTCCTGCTGTGGGTCCTATTTTTTAACACAATGCAATGGTAAAAAAACAAACAAACAAACAAATCAAATTCATCATTTAATTCACTTACCTTTGGCTTCCTGCTTAGCCCAGAATTCTTCCACTATCTTAGTAATGTTTCTGGCCTCTCTCAGTTGCCTTTGCCACTGACGCAGCTCTTGTATCTCACTGTTGCAGCGGACCTGGGAGAGGGAAAACAGAAAACCAACTAAAATGAGAGGCATTCACATTACCAAGAGGGCTATCCATGGGGCTGTGGCTGGGCAAATACATGGCATCCATCCTTTTTGCTGGGCCTGATATAAAAGCACAACCCCAAAGGTCTACAGTACAACTTACACAGAAGTAAAGCCCAGACAATTGTCGAACCCTGTCGAGAACATAAATATGCCAATTAGGACATCATTCTGATTACCAAAGGACTCCTGAGAATGTAATTGCAGTGAGATGCCTATTCTTTGAGTTAATTAAAATCTCAAACATTATGCTGAAGGGTATTAGTGCCTTTGGAAAACCACGATGCTCTAAACCCAATCCCCTGACCAACACAATGGAGCAGGAGAGGATCGTGAAGGGTCATGCAGCAGGAAATTTATTCCGGCACACTGATTCACACCTGCTCTCAGCTGCAAATAGGCTTACTGACTGCCCCAGCCACACAATTTGCACAGAGGAGAGCCATTAAGCTGTTATTTAAAGTAATTGGACTGCAGGAGATGATACCTATTCTCTGACAGGCAGTAGCCCCTCTGAAGGGTGTCATTCTGCCTCCACGTCAAACGACAGCGGGCGCAGACCTTGACTCCATTTAAGATTTAAGCTGAATCCTTCTGTTACTGCTTTGGCACTGCTGTGCTTCCTGCCAACATAAGAAAGAGCTAATTTTGCACCAGCAGCCCCTACTACTCTGCTACTTAAACTTGTTCTAAGCAGGATTTGATTGATTAGCAGAGTGTTGCCAGTTGTCTGCCTCAGCACTCACACACTCATTGCTTCCAGCGCTGGAGCAAAGCTCCAGAATAAACAGCATCCTTCTGCAGGAGCAGGAAGGGGCCATGCCAGGAGCAGCTTTGACACTGCTCACTGATTATTCTCTTAGAGTCATATTCAAGCCAGAACAGAATCACTAAACATGGAGCTGCTGTTCCTTCTCAGTGTGAGGTATATAAAATGTCAGCACGTTTTAGGCCTTCACATCCCAATAATTCAGTTTGAAGCTGACTAACATGGTAGAAACAAGCAGCAAGTGCTTTCTCCTGGACACATTTTAGCTTTCATAAAGGTGACTCCTTAGTTGTCTGGAAAATGCCTTATATTTATTTTATTCTTACATGACATGGCATAAGTTCACTCTGTAATACTCCATTACACTCTGGTTTTCTCCCCCTTTCCTGGGATAAACACAGAACAAAAGAGCAGGACTTAGGTTTCCAGCAATTAAAAAAAATCTTAAAGAAAACAATCTACATTATTTATCAGATGTGTTCTTTCCACCCAGAATCTCTCCTTTGCAGTGCAGCTAAGGCTGTATCAGGCAGCAGTTGAACTCCCAGAGCACAGAACTTGCTCCATTTCAGATGGTGCACTGGCAGAGCAGAGATACAAGGTTACAAGATCAATAAAGAGAGGCAAGACTTTTACTCAGTGACCTGACATCAGATAGCCCCTAGGCCTCTAATAACATCTAATATTATACTGTTATACTTGTAAAAGTTACAAGGAGTTCTTAGGAGGCTGCCAGGAAACTGTTAAGTGTTTACAAAGAGTGGTACTGGGGATCTTTGCAGCTACACTAAACAAATCAAAGCCAGGTTCTTTAAATCCATTTTCAGGACTAAAATAGAATCCCAAACGTGAGACACTTTCTTTAGGCTTTTCCTTTTACACTGCCATGGATCCTTTCATAAATACATCATTCCTGTCAACTGGGGGCAGTTCACTGAATGCTTATGGGACGTGAATCAGGCAGGAAGACAGAGAAATTACCACCTCCATGCCTACACATCCACTTGACAAGCATCCATTTACAACTGCAGCTACCTTAGACCTGTGTTTTGGTCCACAGTGATCTCTGCATGCTGAAAATGAAGGCAGTCACTCATGTCAGTGAAGAGATAAGGGCAAGTACAGTAGGCTCTGTGTACTCTCCCCAGATAAGCAGAGCAGTGGGAGTACAGTGAAATGCACAGCACAGGACAGGGTTGGGTACAGAGGCACAGTGCTCAAGTGCTCCCAAGCACAGCACTGAGCCCAGGCAGTGAGCAGGAGCCCCCAGAGCCAAGTGGTATTTCAGAAGAGGGAAAGGAACAGAACACAGGTGTGGCACCTGCAGCAGCACAGCTTAACAGGACCTGAGAGCACTCCCAGCGTGCTCCAAGCCTGCTTAGGGGATGCTTTTTCAGCACAGCTGTGCTGAGTTCTCCCAGAGCAGGCATTGTGCAATCACAGTGCACCTCTGGAGCCACCACTTGGCAGCAAGAAATTCAGCCAAACAATCCCAGAGGCAAAAGCTTTGTTCAAACGACCACTGGGTCTCTCCTGCAGACCAGAATGAAGCACTGAAGGGGTCCTAACTTTGATCCAATTTGCACTTGCTGCAAATAACAGCAAATATTTGTGTGACCTTCTGGGTCTGAGCCTCCACCAGCAGCCACAGCTTGCTGGAAAGGAATATAAATGACAACAGCAAAAGCACAGCAACAGTCTGTAAAGTACAAAGGTAAACCTGCTTGAATTCTGATTGAACTTCTGCTCAGACAGCATTTATGTATAAAGCCAGCACTGGCCTGTTTAAAGCCAGTGGAACAAGACTTAGCCAAACCAAAGTGCTTCCACTGCTAGGTGGGGATGTGTTCTGCAACACTGGAAAGACAACACTGAAGCTCAGGCCAGAGACATCAGAGAAAGCTGTACTCATGCAAAACCCCTTCAGTCTGGACCAGTTATGCAAATTGCAGAGATCAAAAAGAGCCCATCAGGCAAAGGGCACTAAGCACAGACTCTGCAGCAGAGGGGTGAATACATCATCTCCTCATGGAGAGGCACCTGGAAATGTGCTACCTGCCCATGAAGGGGTTTTGTCAGCCACTGAAACTGCCTTGGTCCATGGCAGCTGACTGGAACCTCTATAGGAAAAGGTGGCAAGAAGTGAAGAGACAGAGTTCTGATGACAGAGCTGTGTCAAGTCTTATTTGGGTGCCCTCAAAGACAGCCCTCGAGATGACACCTTCCTTTCTGATCTCCTTAGAGCACTCAGCAGCTGCACTTCCACTGCTGTTTGTTCTGGAATTTAATTCCTTCTTAAACGTGAAATGATTTTCAGAGCACTCATCAATGTCTGTGTATGAGAGACTGCAGCAAGGACTCTGGTGATGGCAGCCATTAATTATTCCCAGCAAAACAAGAATCCTTCTGAAGTCTGCTTCAGGTAAGGATGGGTGTGCTGCTTTGATCATGCTTATTAGCAACAACTTTTCAGTGTTCTGTACCTACAGCCTCTCCCTTCCCCCCCTTACACAGAAAAACCTTTACTTCCTGATCCATTTTTGCTGATTGCCATGTGGTTTTGCTACTGGCACTCTGGGCTAGCTAGATGTGGCAGAAACGAGCCAATACCGTGAGAAGACAGGATGCTTAGTCAGCTACATAACCAGCTGCAACATGGTCACAGCTCATGGCACCAGAGCTAATATGGCCCTGACCAATACAGTTAACAAACTATCTCAAAAGTGGACTGGTTTTAATTTAAATTTATTTTTTTTTTAACCTCCCAAGTTCTTTCAGCTCTAATAAGATAAAACATGTAACAGCAAATGTTTACAGCCTGAATTACTTTGGATGTCTCTTACCTTTTGTAGGTGCAGTTTCTCTTTCACTCCTAGGAACTGCTTCAGAATAATCAATAGTGGAGTGAAAATTTTGAAGCTTATTAGCTTCACTATATAGCAAGGAGGGAGCAAGCACCAGATTGCTTCAGAAGCTTTGTTGGAAGCAGAAGGTCTCTGAGCAACCTTGCACTGTTCAGCAAACATCACTGCTACAGGGTAATAGCTGCCTTTGCAGTACCCCACTGTAAAGATGCCTGCAGTGATATTGTCAGTGCTAATTAGTGTTAGTGTCAATGCCACCTCTGGTTAAAAAAAGGAAAAATAAGGAACACCAACAAGCAGAAAGCATCACAGAAATCCAGCAGTGAGGAGCATTCTTGGCTGCAGAGCATGTTACAGTAACCACTCCTATTTGTGTCTGGAAGAAGTAGTAAGGAAGAGAGAACAGAGTGTTTTAAACTGACTTTATTTGAAGAGCACCTGCTGCACAGACAGAGCTGCCTCACTCTCCATCACAATGCAATCGCTGCTCTATCTGGAGGCTATTTACAAGCTTAAACTTTGAGAAAGGCACTCAGAGACATTTCTTTGTCACTGAAGCCATCTGAATTTCAAGCCTGTTTCTTTCCCAGGCCTGAAAGTGTTTGAGCCTTTCAAAGATACATTTAACAGAATCTGCTCAGGATTTTCAAAAGAGGTTATTTTGTAGCCCAGGGTTAGCATGGCTGTTAGCCTTCAAAACAACAGGATTAGCCAATTGGTTTTGGATTTCTTTTCTGTGCCTTGCTTTTCTCCTTAAATTGGGGTTTGTGTTAGTGGTGTATTACTAGTACAGCTTGCAGTTTCTGCTTACCATTCCTCCCTGCCTTTTCCTGAGTAACAACCTTCCTGTCTCTCCTACACCTCCTGCCTTCTTCTTGCCTCAGTTTTCAGTCATTTTGTTCAGAGGTTTCAATTTCCCAACAGACCAAACACCTGCAGTCACTCACAGAGGCCTGCCCGAAGCAGAGTAACACTGCACCCTTTAGCAAGCAGCCAAAGCTAGCTTTAAAACGAGACTTGACAATTGCTCAGTGGCAACTGCACTTCTGCAAAGCACATAGCAGTGGAGGTGCTGTTGAGGGAAATGGTGAGGTTCCACCGGTGGAAATGCCTGGGAAAAGCCTGGAGTCACTTGGCATAAGGCAGAGCAACATCCAAAGCCAATGAACCATGGGGGTCCCAGCATCTATTTATAGTATCCTCTACTTCAAATTTCTGTAAGGGTTTTCCCTGGGGCCTTCACAGTCCTACAGTTTTCACCATCAAACTTAAAGCAAAACAATGCCAGATGACTCTTACCCGGTAACCTCTCCAGAAGGACTGAATTACTGTGCTTGCTGCTTCTTCTGACAGCCGCAGAGAGAGGGGGAGTGCTGGCCTAGGACTTTAAAGAGAAAAATGTTTTGTAAGCAGACAGCCTATCAACTGAAAAGAACTTCTTCCCTAACAGAGCATCTCATCAAGGAGAGGAAGTTTGCTGGGCAGCCTGAACATCACAATTTGTTAGTGCTCCAAAGATAACACGTGCAAAGAACCTCCTTTAGAAATCATTTCCCTGTTATCTGCTCTGCAATCTTTTCTTTTTTAGAGCAATAACATTCAAATGCATGTCAAGTGCAGAATTCTTTTTTTTCTTCATGGATTTTAAAGTCCTGCTGTTACGGTAGGGTTTGAGGTGGCAGTGGGAGCAGGGCAAGAGGAGCAGGTGAGAGAAGCATTCATAAAGCAGAGAAGGTTTTAGTGTGTATGCAAGAACAAACAGGGCTTGGACAAACGTTTGTAACGATGAGTACATACCCAATGTAAATACACTTCAGCTGATTGATTCACATTATGATTTCACTTTAAAGCTACTGAAAAGAGTAGCACTTGTGGCTGCATAAGCCTTTAGAAACAGCCAAACAAGGTCTTAAATGCTGATGTTCCACTGCAGCATACACAGCCTGAACAGTGGGAAAGTAACCCAGAGGCAGAGCCAGTCCTTCACAAGCAAAATGAGCAGGACTTGTTCATGTTTGGGGGGTTCTGCTGCTGCCAATTCTAATGGGAAAGGCCCTAAACGACCATGACGACGCATTTGCCACTCATGGAACGTCGAATCACTGCATCCAACAGCCACTGCCCATGGATGTTGGATGTTATTTCTCACACACAACCATCAGAAAGCATCCACTGGAAAGGCCAAGGCAACATTCATCCACATGGGTCCTTTGATAAATTGTCATTTAAAGCTAATGAACCACAGGGCAATAATGCAAACTGCAGCTCGAAACAGCAGACTTGGCACAGCAGCAGAATGGCTGCTGAGGGCCACTCTGCCCACACGAGCCACAGACTGAACACAGCTCTGACTTGGAAGAGCGCAGCATTGCTGGCCTGAGCCAAGGCAGCACCGCCGGCCCGACCCCAAGGCAGCACCGCAGGCCCGACCCCAAGGCAGCACCGCCGGCCCGACCCCAAGGCAGCACCGCCGGCCCGACCCCAAGGCAGCACCGCCGGCCCGACCCCAAGGCAGCACCGCCGGCCCGACCCCAAGGCAGCACCGCCGGCCCGACCCCAAGGCAGCACCGCAGGCCTGACCCCGAGGCGGCACCCCTGGCCTTACCTGAGGCGGCACCGCAGGCCCGACCCCAAGGTGGCACCACAGGCCGAAGGCAGCTCTGACTCAGAAGAGCACAGCATCATGAACTTGGATGCAGCCATCATCTACAGGCACATGCAACCAATGCAGGGTCTAATGAGGATTTATACTGTAAGACCCAGAGACACTGCAAAGAGCAGCAAGGAACAAGCTATTGATGCAGCCTTAAATTCTCTGGCTAAAACATTACTCCTGCCAATGTGTTCTACAGCACAGCATGGCTCAGGCTAGGAGGCTGTGACAGCTTACACTTTCCTTTCGCTTAATTTCATTCATATTAGTCTCTGCCCTAGTAAGCTTCCTATGCTCTCTGACGTCTTTCTCTTAGGGCTTGTCTTCACTGCAGGAGCATTTCAACTTAGAGCAGAATCTCAGCTATTACCCAATGGTACCCTGCCTGCACCCTTTCGGTCTACGTACTCAGCTCAGTTGGTCTCATCACTGTGCCAGCAGAGTTTGGGCCTACATTTATTTTCATGTAAAAGAAAACCTCAGTCTGTTTGGAGGAGGAGAGGTAAGACAGAAGTAAAACAGAAGCCTCTCCCTTAACGTAAGCAGCCTTAGCTGTGTGAATGTTGGTCCCTGCTGCTCAAGGGAAGCATTAGCCCTGGACAAGTGAGGCTTCCCCAGCTAATGGCTTCCAATGAACAGACCTCACAAGATGGAGCTGGTCTGTTTTGGTTTGGCCAATAGCTTTTCATCCTCTCTTCTGGTTTTGATCTTTTGGAAACCCAACATTTAGAATGGGGAAAAAATCAAACCAAAAAGACCTACTTTTTTTACAGCCCTTCTGTCAAAGATAGTGAACTTTCTGTAAGGAGCACAGCTCCTAGCCCCCAGGACTCCTGCACCAATCTGCTTTCCTTTTCAGAATACCAAAATGTCTGGTTTGTAATGCAGCACTACAGGTGAGAAACTCAACTAAAAATCAAGCAACAACAGGACTGAAATTTCAGCATGACAGCCACTGGCAAACATCAATCATACAACAGGACTGGAATTTCAGCATGACAGCCACTGGCAAATATCAATCATTTCAATAGGGCAACTTTAAAGAAGAGAAGTCAAGCCAGGTCCAGTTTTGTCTGAGAGAATGTACTAGCTTTGGGTCAAGTAAAAATAGACTGAGCAGAGGCAATCAGCCCTCAGCAGTGAAGTAGGAAACGAGGGAATATGGCATTTGTGGCCTTCACGAAGATTAAAACTGACAGTAAAATGTACACCAACCACATTCCACTTAGCTGGTCTTTGATTATGCACCACACTTTAAATATATCTATATATTTAGAGCTCACACTTTAAATATATAGATATACCCTGAGATATAGATCAGATACATTTTCCCCAAGCTGCACTTGTGAAAAAAAAAAAAAGGCATCAGTAATTTTTCTTTCTTAAGTATTCGATTTTACCAGAGCTGAATAAAGCAGCCCCTGACCAAAGGAAAAGTTAAACTCCTGCTTTCTGAGCACATCCTGATGATTTGTGGTACTTAATGATATTATGTAGATGGAATTTGGCACCCAGAAGACGAAAACCAGACTTGAATTAAATGAATGTTTGAAGTCCTGAAAATGTGTATCTGATGTGTATCAGATGTGTATCTGATTCCCTCAAGGACAGAAGCTGTGCTTCTCAGTGACATCTCCAGCAGGTGGACAAGAGGCTCTCCATTACTATTAAATCATTTACCCAAAAAAGCTAAAAAAAACCCCAAACCCCAGACTGCTCACAATCAATCAGATGCCTGTGGGACCTGCCCTAGGTCATTCTGCTTTGGCAGGTGGATTGGACTTGATCTCCAGAGGTCCCTTCCAACCCCTACATTAATCATATATTACACTATTGCTGTAGGAGCCTCAGAGGTTTGCAGGGAAGTATTCCCAGAGACAAAAATAGCCTGGAACATCATCACAGGTCAAACTGAGCGTGAGCTGAGACCTTCCTTTGTAACACTCTTGGTAGTGACACAACTCTTCAATAGTCAGAAAGAAATTACTAACTACAGTAAATCTAAATGCACCAGAGTAAGAGAAGAATACTTGGAGGAAAACCTTTCAATATAAGTGTTGTGAAATCTTATGGAGGGTACATTTTTTAATGTGTGAATAATCAACTTTAATCTCCTGAAGAAAGGAAGTGCAAGCAAGCAAAACAAAGCTGCTGTCTGAGCTTTTCTTTCCTATCACCTTCTCAGAATAAAAGCTCCTTGATACTGCCAATAGCTAAAAGAACAATAAACCAATGTATATATATATGCACATACATACACACACATATATACACACACACACATATACACACACACACATATACACATAGTGCTTGCACACTTGCTACAGATTTTGCAACCTGTGGCCTCATTTCTTTTCCATTTCCAGGACCCATAGTTATGTATTCTGTGAGAGGCTCTCTGGTCCCATTCCACAGTTCACTCATGACAATGAGGGAACTTCCACCTCTGTTTGTGTGCTTTAGATCAGACCTCATCTCCTGTAGAAATGAAAAATCTACAGCAGCAAAAGACTCTCCAGCTAATGCTCTGCCTGACATCAAGGAGATGTCACAAAGCACTGAGACATTTTCAATTTTCTCACTGCTGTTACTACAATCTTGGCACAAATTAAGGCAGGTTTCAACGCTGCGTGAGGATTTGTAGCCATAAAACCTTCACCTCATAAACCACCATTATGCAATGTAGAGACTTCCTACATAAACTCTGTGCAGTTCTCCAATACACAGCTGGAGGTTTGATAGCCAAAATTATCTCCTTTTACCTCGAATTCCCTGCCGTTGTTGGATGGCAGCTCATTGCCATAACCTCCTTACAGATACATACACTGGTGTTTTCTGTTACTGCAATTAAATGTGCTTCTCATCATATCACTCCCTCTCCCCTCCCCTCAGCAATAAATAAATAAATTTAAACCTCAAGACTCAAATTGTTACAGCAAATGAAAGAAAAAAAAACATCCTGCAAAACAAATATCCTCTAAACGTGGCTGGTTTAGAGACAAAGCAGTGAAACACAGCAGCGTGCAGAAAGCAAAGCCTGTGGAAACTGGGCACATTATGGAAAGAAAGAACTCAGTCACCCATGCAAAATTAGCCCTATTGGCCATCTGAGAACTGACAATGAAGTCAGCTGTAAAGGCAGCTGAGACCAGCAGACCTCACCTAATTAGAGTAGTGGGGGAGGCAGAAAAAAGTCATCGAAGTGTATCTACATATGTATACACAGAAAGCTGGCAGAGAGTCTGCTTTGGATTTACTGCCCATGTATGGACTTAGCTATTTCTATCTCTCTGTTTAGCTGCCTGCCCACTTCATTACAGCCCTGATCAATTGATTTTCTCTGTACTTGCACATTTGGCTTTGGGGGCACAGATGAAACCAGGAACTGTGTCCTCCTGAATTGAGGAGCAGATGAACACCTCTGCAGAGGAAATGAGAGCAGGCAGATCATTCATTTTTGTTTATAAAATACACCTCCAGCTCCTGCAGCCCCTGCAAAATATGCAGACAAAGCCACAGTCACGTTCCTGTCACCTTCTTCAATTCGTGTGCCAGCAGACTCTCAGGATTTCAGCGTTTTTAGAGCATGGGGCTTTTAAATTGTTTCGTTCATACTCCTTTCACTGACACACCGAAGGAGGCTGGGTAATGGCATTCCCCGGACACTCCGAATAAAGACTCAGCCTATCCGTGCCAAAAAAGTGCAAGTGCAGGGAGTCGAGGGTACAAACACAGCTCCCACTCTTCCCCTGCCCGATTCAGTACAAGCGGTTAGCTCCTCGCGACTGAGCTTCGCTGCTGTTCGCCCAGAACCAGCCCAGCACAGTGCTGACAGGAGGCAGCGCTGCCGCTCTTGGCACATTTACCCAAGCACGAACACGCCAGGGCTCTCTTTCTCTTTACTTTCCTTGCCTCTCTCAGTGCTCTTGAACGCAGGACTAGGGGCACCGGGAAATACCTCAGCAAGTTCCCAACAGCTTGTGTTAGGTCCTTGTTAAGGCTCCAGCTGCCTGTGTGCTGTCCTGCAAGGCAACAGAAACGTTTTGTGTTCTCAGAGTGCTGAGCCTGCTCCTCCCACTGCTTTGGAAACCTGCTTCGAGAACCAAGGATTCCCAAGGGATGGAGCATGTTGTCGGTGCCACTGATACACACAGAATCCGGAGGGGAACTACCCTGAGCCTTTATTTCCTGGTGACCCAGCAGTCACTGACGCTGCCAACAAGTTGCCATTTCCCAGCTCCTCCACCAGCAGCTTCTGAAGGTACACGGTTGGCATTCTGAGTTCTGGAAACTGAAGCAGCACTTGGGTCTCCTTATGAAGGAAAAGCAGGCTGCAAGCTCCCGTTTAGCAACACATCCCACAGGGAGTGAGGCTCCTAAGACAGTGGCTTTGACTACTCTGAAAAAGAATTGAGATTCAAAGGAAAAAAATGGAGGCACTGCAGCAGAGCCAGAAGTCACACTCAGGCAGGGAATATATTTAACAAGCTGGATCTTTGAGAGAACAAACATTTATCCCTCAGGTTTGGGGGAGGTTTTGGTTTGTTTTCAGGCACTGATAAAGCCTAATTTAACACAGTATAGAGCTGTACTCCTACTGAACAGGTCCTTCAGGAGCCTCTCCAAAGTTAGACAAGCAACTGAAAAAACAACACAAGTGTGCCCCTGACATCTGCACCAACACTTTCTACTTCTTTATTATGTCATCCAAAGAACTGGGATGAGGATTGTTTCCCAACAAGACCTGACCATGGCTTTTTATCATCTTGTCTCTTACAGATTCAGGAATCCTGTTAAAAAATGTATTTTACAAATAAACTCAGAAGTGATCACAAAAAGTACAGCACCAACTACATTTAAAATGTGGTATCTGGCAGCATACAGTAATAAACTATGTAAGATGTATCCAGAAGGACTTAATAATTAATTCTCTCTAATACTGCAGTCTTTCACTTTTCTCTAATGATTATTTCATCTGCATTATTTGTTCAGAAATTTGTAATTTTAAGTTCACAAAAAATAAAAAGATTGTTCATTGTCATAGTTGTTATTTTAAAGGCCTGCTTGTTCAGAGGATTTGAGATGATCAGCTTCAGTAGGACTCTGACACTTGAGTGTCCTTGTGGAGCTGTCACACTCTTATTTAGGAGCACAGGCACTACCAGAAGCTGTGAGTCATTCAGGCTGTGATTCCACAGTGTATTTCTCTTGTTGGCAAAGCTGACTCCAGCAGTTCCTGCCACCACCTCTACATCTTACAGCTCATTTGTTCTCCTCACCTTGCCCTGAGCCCTGCATTTTAATCCTTCTCTGCCAATACAAAAGTTTGCCAGGCTCCCAGGTGAGTCAGACTGGAGACATTATGGATGTTTTTAACAGCCATACAAACCCTCCTCTCACACTTAGGCAGGGAGATCTCTAACTTGGAGAAGGTCCCTGATCAGTACAACCAAGCATCACAGGGTCCTGTGAGGTCACCTACAAGCAGCCTGGGGTGAAGAACAGGAGAGAGCCAGGAACCAGTTAGGTCAGCTTTAGTTCCAAGGCAAACTGATCTCACATATTTATCTGAGGTACAAATACCAACACTCACCAACTGATGGCTCTTCAGTATGCTCAAGAATGAGGATGACAACCTCACTGCAGGTCATAATCACTTCCCCAACTACAAAATTCCCTGCTTTAACTGGGAACCTTGTTGGCAGGACCTAGTGCTCTACAGAAGGAACCTTCTAAGTGTCCCAACAGTGGCAGGTTTGAACAACAGTGGCTGGGCAGTAAGATCCAGCAGCAGGTACCTGCAGGTATTAGAGCTGAGATGAAATGGGTCACTCTGTGAAGATCACAGGCTCACAGGATGCCAGGGCTTGGAAGGGACCCAAAGAGATCATTGAGTTCAACCCCCCTGCCAGAGCAGGACCATCCCTGACTGCAGAAACCTCCAAGGCAGCTTTGACCAACTGACTGCCTGTGAGAGAGTCAAAGTTAACTGCCCATGCCACAAACACCAGCTTTGCTCCAAAGACCTGTGAATGCCAGGGGGCTTTCTGCTTGCCAGACCACTGCCTCAAAGGTTCTGAGTTCCACATGACACAGAGTTCAAGGAAACTCCATCTCCTCTTAGTTTAATGAAGTAAAGACATCCTCAAAGACCCAGAATCACAGCAGGGTCTGGGTTGGAAGGGACCTCCAAAGGTTGTCTAGTCCAAACCCCCTGCAGTAAGCAGAGGCAGCCTCAACTGCACCAGCCTCTAGGTTTTCACTGACCACCAACCTACCCTCCAACTAAGTTCTGAAATAGAAAATTTTGTTTAAAACCTGACCTGTGAAATTGTCTTACTCTGTCACTGAGGCAAACACTTCACTTTTCTTCTTTCCTCATACAACAGCTACAAACTGCAGCCTCAAGGACAGCAACACTGCTTTCAAAACGACTGTGGAGCATAGTTCTACAGGATAATGAGAACCATGGCAGTGAGGCTGCCAGAACAAGTGTTCATTTCTCAGATGCAAAGCCATAAATATCTGCAGAAATGCAGAAAGGCATCCTGAGGCCAAGGATCATCACAGGGATTTTTAAACAGGTGCCTGCAGTCAGAGGAAGACACTTCTAGACTGCATATCCTCAGCAGGAAGCAGCACTGAAGATACTGCTCCACTTCTTAGTACACTGCCAGACTGTCTGAATGCCTTGCACCCTGTTCCTCTGGCACAAAACACCTGGTTACTAATACCCAACCAAGTCAGGAAGCATCACACAGCTCTTTGCTGCACACAGAAGAGGGCACTTAGAGAGCACAATGGTAACATGTTGGAGCTCTGACACTTTTTGGGTTGTTTTTTTGAATAGCAGGGGAAAAAAAGAAGGAGAAAAGCAGAAAAGGTTACTCTGAGGACTGCAATAACTTACTGGTCCTTCAGCCACTCTTTGACAAAAGGAATGGCAAAGAATTCTGTGAATGACTCATCTTTCCTCTTCGGGTTCCTGCTGTAGCAAAGAAGGAAGAAAACAACTCCTGTTAATGAAAATGTCACTCCTCTATTTACAAAGTAATGTCTTTGCATCATTGAGCATAATTAATAGCAAAAGCCATGGTTAACTTACTTGTATAACCATTCTGTCAGGAAATCACAGGCAATGAATCTGGTCCTTTTTCTCTAGAGAGAGGATAGTTGCCAATTATTTATTATCTCTGGATTGGTCACTTATTTTTTACTACTGGAGAGGAACAGAAGCTAACCTGACTGCTTTTATCAAATCAAATCCACAGCACATTTCTGTCTCCTGTAATACCACTGCCAACAGTCAGTGGCTCAGCCAAAATGTTAGCAATATTGCAAAGTGCTTTCAAGTGGAGTCAAAAAAATGAGAAAAGTTGATGTGCATTGTGCTGACCTTTGCTGCAGTGTAGTTACAACAAATATCTCTGAATGGTGTTCTAAGTTGTTTTGGTTTAAGCTGAATGCACAGGCTGGATCTTATCCTGCTCATCACTAACCACAGTAACTGTGACAGGGAGACTTCAAATTACAGTAGCAGAAGAGTTTGACTGGCACTTTCTGAACTGTGTTAGAGATGTACACAGCCAGAGAGTGAATACTGACAGAGATCAAGGCCCTGCAGAACAAAGAGCAGCCCTGTGGCCAGGAGAAAGCCTAGCTCCCAGCCTGCAGGCAATACCTGCCCTGCCAAAGGGAGAGTCAGCTGCAGCCATCCTTCCTTAGGAAGAAATTCACAGCAGTCAAACACATCTGTGAAACTGCCAAATGCCAGGAAGGAGGCTGGAGGTCTGATGGAAACATAAGACATGAAGGTGCTACTACCACTTGCTAAGAGAGATACAGCAGACAGGGAACTGGAAACACAGGGCCTGACAGGTTACTTGGTGTTACCCTCACCACCAGGGTGAGGGACTGGGAGATGTGAGCAGTGGGGCAGAAAAAAGTGCTCTGCTTGAGGCAATGGTTTCAAAGTTTGGGGCAATTAGCACAGGGCATAATGTGGAGGTCAGCCACAGGAAGTGGAAGAGGAACATTACCCAAGCTGCCCAGGGAAGAATGCAGGGTAGCCACTTAGCCAGGGGGGCACAAAGGGGAATTTGAGAGTTAGTCTGCACTGCATTATTATGAGATACTTGGAAAGCTTTTACTTTTCTAAGTAAACTTTATTCTTGGTAGACAGACAGTCTGGCTCCCACAGGGAACAAAGAGATCTTCCTCAGCAAAAGGGAAAAGGAGCAAAAGAAAAGCAAGCAAAAGAAAAGCAACAGAGAACATTGCAAGGGAGTTACCAGGGCTGAAGCCCACTTGCCTTTATCATGTGTTTCATGACAACAAAAGCTTCGTGGGTCATGGACTGCTCCCTTAGACTCCTTGGCTGTGAAGAGACTTCAGCTTCTCCTTCAGGAATTTTCACACCTGCCATGCTCACAGCAGGTACTGTTCTGAGAAGCCAAAGACCTAAGCTTTCAGAGAGCAGCACCACTGGAGAGCTTTCCACAGGTAATTTCAGATAATTAAGTGGGCAGTTCTTGATTGGAGCAGTACCCAAACCAAACAGCAGTCTGGCCATGGCACAGCTACTCTGATTCACAGGATGAAACTGGGTCCTGTCACTTGGTGCCCTGTTTCAGAGGATAAACTCTGTGCTTTGACAACACAATGCTATTTCATCTAGCAGTTGTGATTTAATCTCTTTTAAGTAAATTGCTTTGCCTTTGCAACGAGAAAGAACAATCAGAGCAGCACTGTCAAAACAATCATCACCAGAGGAATCAAATTCATCTTGCTTTCCCCTTGTTAGATCCAGTGAACTTCTCAGGGAGGAATTTGGTCAAGCTGAGGGTTGGGGGTTTTATTATTCTGTTATTTTTTCTCCAGGAAATGGTTCGTTTTGCTAATGACTTAAACCATTAGTGTCACAGCAGTCAACGCGCACAGAAGGGGGGAGACAATGACACCAACTGACCTGTCTTTGACACATTCCTCCTATGCTATACAAAACAGGACAAACACAGGAAATACCTGCACAATGTGCATTGTTCACTGGCAGATGTGTGTATAAACTGCTGGTGCTCACAATTCATCCTCCCCTTCCCAGCTGAAAAATGAGCAGCTCACTAATAATCAGGCAAAAAGACTGCTGATCAGGAGATGGCAAAGTCGTTCGGGAGCCTTCCATTCGCTTTCCCTGACCTGCAGTCTGACACAGCAGCCTCCTGTGAGGGCTAATCAGAAAGCAGAGTTATGCTAATAAAGACATCTAAATGCCATTCAGCTTGAAGAAGAAAGGCAGGCAGCAGGCAGTTCTTGAGAGAGCAAGGCTTTCAGAGGCACTCTGACACTCTTCCCCCTGGAGACATCTGACAGCAGATAGGATAAAGTGCAGGAAAGTCATGGCAGGGGAGAAAAAGGCGGCAAGGGAATACAGTGGGCAGACTAACAGGGTCCCTTTCATCTCTGATTTCAAAGGCAGCCTGTCTCCTGGCGCTGTCAGGGTGAAGGCTGCAGACACGCCCAGCAGCTGGGGGTTCTCCCTCCCTGCTGCTCAGATTGGTCTCCCCACGCCCTGCAAGTCACTACTCTAACGAGCCCAGTGTTGAACTGTTAGTTTCTGGATCGTTTTCCTAATGAGACCTTCCAACTTCTGTCCCTGCCCATGGCAGGGAGGTGGAACTAGATGATCCTTGAGGTCCCTTCCAACCATTCTGTGATTCTTTCCTACACAAGCTACTTCCAGCACAACCATCTCCCTTTCTGGCCTTCCTGCCTGATTCCATCACTGGATGACTACTTCCTGATCTCTTCCTTGAATTCCTTCCTTGGTCCCACAACCTGATCTCATTTCAATTGCTAAACAAATCTACTTCAATTTTCATTCTCTTCTCATTCATCTTCATTCTCTTTTGAAACATGAAAACCTTCAGGGCCTCTCATCCAAACCCCACTCCTCCTCCTCCCTGGCAATTCCCTCTCTCTTCTCCCAGGCTCATTCAACATGGACTGCAGTCAGTTTGATTGTTCCCCTTTTGCCTCTCCCATTAATCTTCCACTGGTTTATTCTGCTGGAGCTGCCCTTTAATGACTCATGTCTAGCCAAAACCCAAACCCAGTATTCTGTTCTCATCCTTCATGATTTCAGTGAGGTTAATCACAATTAATCATGGTCCTCATCTCTTCTCTCATGAATTCCATGACTCTGTCTACTCCTTGTCCTCCTCCTGTTTTTGAAGCTGTCTGCTGGTGTGTTTATCATAGGATGCTTTCTCCTGCCCCTATCTATTTCTAGGTTTCTAAAGGCTCTGCTTTCAATCTTAAAAATCACTCTAACTGGAATTGATTTTTAGGACCAAAACCAGGGCCTTCAGAAACCCACTAACAATGTTAATGCAAATTGTAGCTTTATTTCCTCCTCCAAATCCACGTGGAACACCACATTTCTTAGGAAAGAGAAGTATAATTAGCAACTACACATTTAAGTCAGATGAGGAAACAGAATGTCCAAGTACAAGCACCTGGGCACTAAGGGGAAAGAACACAAACATGCAGTTACATGGCAGGCAAAAAGAGCTATTGTTCTGCTAGCTATTGTTCCACAAGGGGAAAAATGCTGTCACAGTGGAAAATGATCATCTGGCATGAGCCTGCTTTCCTAAACTTCCTTCCCCAATGGCAAGCCTGTTCTCCAAACAAGAACTAACATCCCAAAGGTCCTTTGGATGAGATGTGCTGCTTTTTGTGACGGTCCCATGCTTTAGGAGAGAGTTGGGCTGATCACTTTGTATCAAACAGACTCAGACAAAAACCATCTTCAGAACAGAGCCTTCCTATGTACATGTCACTGAACTCTGCAAACATTTCTTGCATCAAAAGTAGATGAAGTGACCTTAGATTGGTCCTGGGCTCGAAACTGAACTATTTTCTGTTAAATGCCCCCAGAAGCATGTGACATCTATCAGGGACTGCATTGTAAGGCAGCTGTAAGGTATGCAGTGTCCCCTTAACAGGGATGTGCTGCCTTTAAACAAAGAAGTCAATATAAATTTCACTCTCAGTGTGATGAATTGCATATACTTCACCTGTTCCTGGCTAGGTAGTGCCAACATGACAGCAGGAGTGGTGTGCAGAGATGCCATGCCACAGTGACATGAACCATCTCACTATTCCCCCTGTATAAACACATACACAGCTCCAGCAATCAGCTTATAGATACACAAATGCAGTGAACACTGAGCAAAATTTGCACTGACTGTTGTTAGCTGGACAGGCTGGGTTTGAAATGCAGTGCATGCTGTGCTCTGTGTGTTTCTGGCTGTGCCAGGCATGTAAAGGTCAGGGGCAAAGAGCCCACATGCCACTGTTAAACTATTCCACAATGTCTGTTCCCACAGTGTCTGCAGCAGGAAGCCAGCATCAGTAGCTGGAGAGGAGGCAGACTGAGCCCCATGATGATTAATAACCACCTAGCAACACAAAGTGCTCCTCACTTTGCTATCATTTTAGTCTAGAACATTCCAATCTGCAATGCTAAGAGCACAAACTCAGATGTGTATCACGTAGGGGAAGGGAGATGTCTTCATTGTCATCTGTGTGTTGTTGCTCTTTACATTGTGAAGCTGCAAGAAGGAGAAGGCTCAGCTGTGGCATAAAAAAAGAGCCAAGTTTTGCATTGCAG
Organism: Semnornis frantzii; assembly: GCA_013399775.1. Classification (NCBI taxonomy): domain Eukaryota; kingdom Metazoa; phylum Chordata; class Aves; order Piciformes; family Ramphastidae; genus Semnornis; species Semnornis frantzii. The sequence continues at coordinate 385,532 of VWYK01033599.1, read as the reverse complement.
AGTGTGGGTGACAGGCAGGAAGCTGGAAAGAAACAGAAAAAAATCCCCCAAACTTCTGCAGCTGGAGCAAACAGCAGAAATGCAGAGAGCCCCACAACTCCCAGTGCCTCATCTACTGCTGGGCTCCTGTGAGCTAGGCTATGGTGACCCAAGCAGCTTTATTTTGCACCAGCTGTAATGCCTTTGAAGCAATGGCTCTCTAGATGTGTTTACACACACACTGAAGACAAATGCATAAAACTATCTCTAGCAAACCATCATTTTTCCAATGTGCAGTTTTTGTAAGCCCATTCATGCTGATTATTCTGCTTGCCCATTAAAGGGAATTTACAGAGAGCATTAAAAAGCTGCAGCACAAAGCATACCCCTATTAGGATGCCAAGCCCAGCAAAAGGAATGGAATGGAGAAGTAACATCTGAATCTTTATGTCACCCTGAGATAAGTGATGGGCACAAACCTGAGAGGAAGCCTGCTTCTCTGAAACACAACACTGCCTAGGCTAGAAACAACTGGGCCTTTAAGGAGCATTTGTTGTGTTGGAGATTGGCATAATGATTAGGTGTGTGCAGTGTACACTCTCTGCTGGATTACTGGAGAAAACAACGCTTCAGACCAGATCCCAAACAGCCCAAGATATGTGAGTTCATATTACCATGCTTGGCTTTGGTGCAAAAGATCAAATAAGGAAAGGCAGCCTGTGAAATCAAAGGCTGCAGCTCCCTGCCAGTGAGCTGAAACCAGAGCTGACCACTAACCTCAAAACACTTTGCTTTCTTTGCTCGGTGCAGAAGCTCAGCCATTCCAGGTAAGAGCACTGGGAAGAGGAAGTACTCTAAGTATTCTCCAGCAGAACCTGAGCAAGAGAGTAACAGCCTTCACTTAGAGGTAAGCTCTGAGAGCTCACACAAATGTCTGAAACAAAAGTTCACAGCCACGTAACAAACATTAGATTTCATAAGCTGAGTCCATACCAGCACAGCCCCAACAGGTTCCCTCCACTCAGATGCAGCCAGGACAACACAAACCTGAGTACATCTGAAACTGAAGGTGCATCACCACTGCCAACTCCAGGGTGCCTCAGGGATGTCAGACTCAGTTTTAAATGAGTGAACTTGGACACCAGCAGCAGTTTAGCCATGGAAACCAAAAGCAGTGTGTACTCATTTACCCTGACAGGAAGGAGAGGAAATGAGCCTGCACTGAACTCAATGCTGTTACAGTCAGACCACTCCTGCTACCTATCCTCATGCCCTTTGCCATCTGCAGTAGCAGACTTGGTCATAAACCTGAGTTTCTAGACAGAAGGAAAAGCAGAGGTTATATTCCAGTGGTGCTGTGGTTTCTTTCTCACACTTCCTACTTGCCAGATCCCTCAGAAATTTGAACATGATTCCATATACCAATTTTTTCCACCTTGAGAGGGCTGTCTGGGTTGACATCTCTCTCATGTTTGACTGCACTGCCTTTACACAAGGCCTACACCACAGTACCCCTGTGCTCATACACACTGGCATCCCTGATTTCATTGCAGAGGCAAGCAGCTGCAGGCAGCATGCAGTAACTACGCAGGCTTTGGTGTGGCAAGATTGAAGTAACAGAAGTGTTCTCTTTTAGCCACATCCCTGAAGCACTGAATTTTCTCTCTGCTTTATACCTTTAATTGGTTTGTATGCTGCCAGAAAGTGTTCATAACTGGAGGGACAATATTTATATATATATATACAAAATCTAAGGCTAACACTGTGACTAGCAACAGGAATTCTTAGTGAGCAAGAACAAACAAGACCAAAAAAGCTGAAATACATAACAAAAAACCCTACATTGCTAGGTGCTAAATTTTAATAGAGAAATAGACCAAAAAATGAAAGGACAACATTTCAGAACTGTTCCCATGTTAATCTGGAATCAGCTGGGCAACAATAACCTTGTGTAAGCAGTTTTCAAACCCAGTTGTGTGTTTAGCCTATTGATCCTTGTTTTGCATCATTAAATTAGAGGAAGTGTTGCTTGCCTGCCTCTGACTGAAGTGGCTAAATACAGGTCCCTCATTCAGAAGGGAGCTACCTTAACAGCAGGACAACGCTACTGACTTGTAAGGCAGCAGCTGAGCTTTCTCCCACTGACCAAGTGGCCAAGCTGCTTCCTTCTCTACAAACCAGGGGACTAAATCATGCAAACTCCACTTAACAGCTACAGCAGCTTTTCTCAAGAGTTAAAATTCACCAAGTGACAAGCCCTTGCCAAATGCAAGAGAAGGCATCACAGCAGGGTTCAAGCTAATAGACTCCTACTTACATGTTTTGGGATCTGGAAGTGGGGCTTCCTGGGCTATGGGAAGTGACTGCTGGGCAACAGTATCAGCTGCAGGGGCTGAATTTAACTGTTCCATATGAAAGGGCTGCGATAGTCCTGCTTCTAAAGATACCTGTTCAAAATAAATGTAACTTATGTAAATACCTCAACCAGCCTGCAAAATAGTGCAAAGTGAATTCAGCAGGGAAAAATTGAACACTTGAACAAAGCAACTGTGATCTTCAATTTAACTATTTTAGCATTTTCTAAGTGTTTTAAAATAACTAATCACACCCTTTAAAAAAAATTGTGCAATTCCCAGCACAATAAAAACATCCAACCCTAACAGGTGTGTGTATATATATAAAAATATAATGCCCAGACTAATGTCTCAAGAAGAGTTCCCTATTCATTACAGGCTGTAATTAAACTGGAGGAGAGTTTCATTTGTGGAAACAGGCCAACTGTCTGCCTATTAAAATACAACCTCTTAAAATGGTTTTAAAACAAGACAGTGCTTGAATAGTGAGATAAATACATCTACAAAAATGGCTAATTTAAACAAAAGTGAACTCTAATCCCCAAAAGAATTACTTCTACTTCTAGAACTGCTGGGAATAAAAACTGCTGGGAATAAAGATTTCAAAAGTGGTTTGTCTTCCTTAAGTTTTTATGTCTGCCACAGATCTTCCTAGACTTAATTGGTCAAAATCAGACCTCAAGCAACTCTGATCAGGTTCAGCTCCACTAATTCTGATGGCCTCACTGAAGTGGTCTAGCACAGGTGAAACTGAGGCATAGCTCCTTTGCTGCACTTGTTCCTCCACTCCTGCCTACATCTGTGCCCAGTCTGCTCCCACACCACCCACAGCAGATCCTGGCAGGCTTCAGAGTCCTGCCTGTGAAGCAGCTGCAGCAAAAGGCCAGCGAGCTGCACAAGCCAAACACAGCTGGCAATCTATTTTTAGGATAGCACTGCCCAAGTTGCTTTAAATAAATGCAGTGATTTGGGATATTACCATTTGCTGATTCACAGAAGCTGTTTGCAAAATGCACTTTTGTTTTCATTTTATGAATCTCTGTGGGTACCTAATTTTCCAATTTAGTTACTTCAAGTGTTTTAAAGCCAGCCCTATGCAGCATTTTTTTCCTTTTTTTTGAACTATACCCACTGGTCTATGTTTGGAATCAGGAATATCTGGAAATTGAGGCTGCTCTGCTTCATACTCTAAAAGTAAAAAGTACAACATTTCTTTACAAGACTTTAAAACACACTTGTTTTCCACACAAACACTATTTTCTAAAGGTACTTATTCTAGTTGGAAGCAACACTAATTGTACACAGCAAATATTTGTTTAACATGAAATCTAATATCTTAAAACAAAGGAGAACTTTAGAACATCTTGGCTTGGCTTTAAGTCTAGTTCAAGGTTCCCAGTGCCAAAAGAGCCTTTTATGGGAAAGATTTATCAATAGTTTATTTGGTTTTGGTTTTGTATGGCTTTTTTTATGTAAGTAAAATGCAGATGCTTGCCCAGAATTAACCACTGCTTTAAGTAGCCTGTAATGATGCCTTACAACTTCATGCTCCTCATTGCTTTAGGTATCATATAATGGTGCCTTGCAACTTCAAGGCCTCCATAAGCAATTAAATCCCCAGGACATTACCAAGTAGTACTGTCTCCAAAAGGCAAAAGCAGTACATGACCCATGTAGGTTATGGAGTGAAAACCAAAGGAGGACATTAGACCTGATACAAAAATCATTCACGGGTTGCACAAGGCAGAAAACTCCTGCAGCCAAGCCCAGGTTTACCCTCCCACCACTCTGCTTAGGAGATTTACTGGCGTTGCTATCTCTACAGGCAGTAGGTGCCTCAGCTGAATCACACGAAAATAAGCAACAGTAAAAGTGGCCACTTTAACAGAAAATACCTACTTGAAGGCACTACAAAGTTCTAAGTGAGGAGAACCTCATTTGGACTCCACAAAGCTAGAGCTGGTCTCAGCTTCCCAACCGGCGGCGGTGCCCTGTGCCCTTAGAAGACGGCAGGACTGCTGCTGCTGCTGGAATGGGGCCCCGAGGACAGGGGCTCTGTACCCGCTGCACTTGGCCAGCAGCAGCGTTGTCACCGCTCTGCTCTCCCAAAGCAATAAGCGATGCCCCAAAGCTACAGCCAGTCCGGGCACGGGTGCCCGTGGCAGCACCGCGGGACAGTCCCGGCCCCGTCAGCAGCAGCACAGACGGAGGTTCGTCCCTGTCAGAAGACGACGGCAATCAGAACCACGGTAAGGCAAGCGAGCGGAGGCGCTTCGGGCCTCGGCCCCGAGGAGGAGGGCGTTCCAGGCACCCTTGGGGGGCAGATGCAGCCGACCCCCGCCGCTCAGGGCCAGCTTCACCGCCCGGCTCCACGGGGCTGGTAGGGGAACGCCCACGGCGGCAGCGAGGGGCAGCCCTGACAGGCCTCGAGTGACCGAGGCGAAGGGCTGCGGCGGCCCCTCCGCGGCAGGCGCAGGGCCTCAGGAGTGCCGGGACCACCNTCCCCGAGGGCGGCCGCTGGCTGGTGGGCGGGGGGCGTCGGGGCCGGGCCTGGACCGGGGTCTGCACGGGACGGTAACGAGGTGCAGCCGCCGCGCCCTGCATCCTGCGTCGAGTGGGGCCTGGAGGTGGAGCGATCGCCCCCGCCCCCCGCGCCTGGCTGCGCGGTGCCGAGGAGGGGGTCCCTGAAGCTGGGACCGCTCGGCGGGGCCGGCCCCTGCCTTGGGGGGCGGTCTGGCACCGCTAGAGCCAGCGAAGGGCAGGAGCGCACGCCCCTGGGCTGGCTTTGTGTGCGAGCCCTGGCGGCCTGCGGGTAACAGCTATGCACGCTTGGGCTGCTCCAAAGGGTCCTGACGAGGCGCCAGATCCCCTGGGTTAAATATTAGAAGATGATAAATAAGTATGAATAAGTATACCCCAGGCAGTGTCAGCGGGTGGGTACTAAGGGCTTCTTTGCTGTAACCTGTTCGTAGGTATAAATGTCCCCAGAAAGGAATTGTCAAGGATGAGAAACTGCAAACAGGAGCAAATTCAAGGTAATCAATAAAGTGCCTTAAAACATCATCTGTTAAGTGGGCAGTAAAGTGAAGTTCAGTGTTGCATAAGTGAAAAGTCCTACACGGTGAAAAAGCACTTTATAGGAATATATAAATGCATAAGGATATGTCCTGTCATTTAGGGAAGTCCCTAGAGGGTAGATACTTCTGTGAAAATGTCACAGCAGCTGTCAAAAAGAGAAACAGAAAGTGACAAACTAGGACAGTAGTAAAGAAGAGGACTAAAGCTCACCCTGTGCCCACTGCAGCAGGCTGTACTTTGGGTGCTGCAAGCAGCTCAGGTTCTCCATGGAAAGCAGATTGTGGAACTGGAGAGTGTTGGGGACAGGGAGAGGTGTGAGGTGGTTTCAGAGTAAAGGAAGATCAAGGGGTGTAGGACTTGCATCATCTTTGTGAAGCTGTGCACCAACGACTTCATTTAACTTTTTTAGAATGATAGCAAAGAAAAAGAGAAAAGTTCATGAGGAACCAGCACAGAAGAAAAAGGTGAAAAGCAGTCGGAGCCAGACTATCATTAAAATCGAGAAAGATGTTCAGATTGTCATTAAAACTGAGGATGATGACCAGCTGCAGACAAAAACAAAGGTGAAGAAGAAAGAAAAGTTTAAAGAAGGTGAATATTTAGACCAATTAAAAGAGAAGAGGAAGAAGAAAAAGAAAAACAAAAAGAAGAGATCTGACTCTGAACTACAGAGAGAAACCCATTCAAAAAGCTTTATGGATTTGGAAGGCCATCTGGATGCAGAACCTCAAGAGGACTCAGAGGAGCAGATGAAAATTCTCCAAAAGAAGAAGAAGAAAGCGCGGTGTCGTTCCCCCTCATCACTGGAGAATGATCAGAGCAGTGATGTGCAGCTGTCAGATCGTCATGCAGATGGCACTAGGGGAGAAAGCAGCAAGAAGGCTGCTTTCACTCTGCATGGTGAAGCAACTAAGAAAAAAAAGAAGAAAGATGTTTTTTCTTTTCCATTGGAGGGCATCGAGGACAGCGAACAGAAACGGCCTGAAAACGTTTGTACAAAAACACACAAATGCATTGCACAAGGAAAAGCTTTTATGGAGCACAGCTGTGCAACAGCTATGATCCAGAATGATGGGGAGAGTTATGAGAGAAGAAAGAAAAGGAAGAAGAACAAAGATAGGTCTGACTTCGTTTCACCACTAGCAGATAACCAGGAGAGCATCTGCAAAGTTCCTCCTGGCACCATAAAATTCAGTGACTTTAGAGAAAGGCAAAGAACCTTGGCAAACAGAGAGGAAGAGGACACTGCTGAGAACTCCAGAAGTAGTAGAGAGGGCAGGAGGAAAAAGAAGAGAAGCAAAGATGTTTCTTCCCTAACATATGAAGATGACCCAGAGTACAGTCACAGAGGTGCTGGTAAACATCCCCCAGCATGGCACAAAGTGGAGTCGGAGGAAAAGGAGCATTCTGGGAAAAAAAGCAGGAAGAGTATCAAGGATAATCAAGTCATCAAGAAAAAAAAGAAGATGCAGAAAGAGGAGGAGGAAACAACATACTCAGAAGTTTATTTAAGCAATGTTGGTGCATCTAAAAGCCAGAAAGTAACAGTACTAGAGAGCAGTAAAAAGAATAAAGAGAGTGAAACAAAGCAAGCCCAGTGTGTCACAGGGGACACTGTAGCTGGGGTGTTAGGCAACAGGAATCATCTGCCCTGTGACAGGAGAAGCAGAAAAAGAAGAAAAGCAGCTCTGCAGGACTGTGCTGAAGAGCCAGGTTCAAATGCCAGTATAAAAAAGATCAAAAAGGAAGCCATGGGAAACGAGGCACTGGTGAGTTGTAAAGAGGGCATCTTTGCACCCTCCTGCTAAGGAGCCAAAGGCTTTTTAGGTCAGCAGTTTCCCATTTTGCAGGTTGTTCTGCCTGTTCAGGCCCTTAGGTTGTATTTAGGTCATTCACTCTGAGTTTTGAGAACCAGGATCATCTGATCTGATTTCAGCACATAATAGCTGTGAGAGGTGGGAAAGTACCTGTGAGCACTGTGGTCACCTGGGGCTTGGAGAGTGGAAACACAAATGGTACAGCTGCCAGCAAACCCTGGCACAGAGCTGGTGCATACACTCACAAGTGTTCTCTGCCCTTCCTTCAGCTGCTCTTAGCAAAGTGGCAACTCTTCTACCATGGCATTTAGCCTGAGCAAGGTGCTGATGTGGGGGGCATGAGGGCATCTGTCAGTCTTTGCTGCTGTTAGTGCTGCAGTGGCATCGGGTTCCAAACAGGGAGGGGGAGCCTGTTGGATAACTTGGACAGAGGCCAGGGGAAATCCCAAGGGTCCTAACTGGAGGCTAGGCCTAGAGCACTGATGTATAAATTCTGATAGAAAAATACTAGAGAACAACCTGAAGAAATACTTACTTAAATCTCTGCAAGATAGATATGAGAGCCTTGTAAATTGTTAACTGGAGGGAACTGGAATTGCATCCAAACTGACTTGAAGGGACATCCCATCCCAGAGTCTTCCAGTACTGCCATTCCTGAGGTGAAACAAGCATGGGAAGAACTGGTGAAAGGTTTGGCATATAGAGGCTTCCTTGACTGAATTTTTTTAAAGGCTGTTAGAATTTCTCTTTATTGCTTTTACCTTTTTTTTCTTTTATTCTGATTCAAGTAGTATTTCAAAGATACTTTAGTGCCTCAAATTAGTGCCCACATGCCTAAGCTCTGCTGTCATTGGGAATTAAGCTGTGAGCTGCATAGAAATTCCACAGGTATCTATCTGTATTTTTATCTGCTTCAGCAGCTTTGGAAACAGCTCACTGCAAGTCATGAGAGGCTTGGGTTTATTTTCAGAGCTAATGGCAAACTGCACTCCAGTTGGTTCTTATCAAGCATTCTGAGTGCTTGGCTGCTTTAAAAGGCAGGCAGCAGTTACTGGAGCATCACTGAAGATGTGTGTAAATGAGGGCTGGTTTGCAGAGGTAGGAGCCCCCAGCACCAGCTGCCTCCAAGCACACTGTGTGCTGTGCTTTGCCTGCCTGTAAGCAGTGACTTCATTTGCTGTTGAAACAGGGCAGTTTCTGCTGCCAACTGCTAATAATCAAGTACAGGCTTGGAGAAGCTTTCCTGGAGACCCAGGCACAGGCTTTTGCCACAAAGGTTTGTGTGCTCATCAGGTTTTAGGTGAGCAGATGTTCAGGGCTTTGTACTTAAGTTTCTCCTGACCCTTCCAAAGACAAGGTGCCTTTATTGCTGGGATTAATTTCTAGTTAAATTGACATCACCTCTGAGGCTGTTTGACATCATTTGCAGCTGCTCCACGTTCTGTGGAGGCAAGATCAGGCTAGCAGTGACAGATGAACTTGTGTGAGCCACTCCAGTGGAAAACACAGCTAACAGCTTGCAGGCAATCCAGGAGGAGGGTGTAGGGTGATGCAGGGTTTGCTTCTCTTTCCTCTACCCACCTCTGCCTCTTAATAATAAAAGGAACTTCAGAGACATTTTCCTGCAGGTGGAGAAGTCTGAGTAAATCAGTTCTATAGCAGCCTAGTTCCTGCCAGGCCAAAAGACACTGCTGCAGTAAATGCATTTAACTGTGCCATAGTCCTGAAACACTTTCCTGTCTGTGGTGTGACATACACAGAGCCACATGCCTTGAAATCTCCTCTGCTGGGCTTGTGCAGCAAGCAGGGGAGTCAGTTCTTAAGAACAATGTGGAGTGGCACCCACTTCCTAGCAGGGCTTGATTGTTTTCTCATTGGATGCCAGCATAGTCAGCTTGGGCAGAGGGAGGAGCATTAGGGACTCAGTCCTTTGCCTGCAGATACCATAACCCTGCCACATGTGAATGTGTTCCCCTGCCATGAAGTAGGGGAAGATTGGCACACCTCCAGAGGGGGGGTTTCACCATGCAGTAGCCCTCAGCAGGTGACTTGAAGGGACAGAGGTGCACCCTTCCTCCTTCCTTGTCTGCCACTTAACCTCCCAGCTAAAGCCCCCAAACCGTTGCAGCTGTGTGCAGAATCCTGTCACAGCAGCTCCCCTGCTCCTCTTAATAGATCTGAAAAGACAGTACCAGGCCATCTAGAAATAAATTGGGGTGGGGTTTGCATTGAATCTTTTTTCACCCAGGAGAAGGAGCTCTCCTTCCTGCAGACAAGTGCTCTTGCTTTTTAGTGGTGTACTCTCTGACAGCAGTGTATCAAAGGTAGCTTTGCCAAACAAAGTCAGTCATTCACAGCTTTAAATGAAACTGTAAACCCTCAGAAAAGGAAGAGCAGCTTCTGCTGACAGAAGTGTGTTACAAATCTCTTCTTTGTCTTAGTGTTCCCTGGCTATTTCATGCTTGGGTTACTATGTTAGCTCTAGCAATAGATCTTCCCTTCGGCCATCTCTTCCAGGCTGGTCTAAAGCTTATGGCTCTAATTTACCACTCTCCTGGACTTGGTCTGCTACAGTGGATGCCCAAAAAATCTTATTTTTATTAGAAATTTGGAAAAGAAAGGCTGAGGGCAGTGATCTAGAAATGCCAGGCAGTGGGACCAAAGGCTGCTGGAGGGCTGCACTTTGTGGAAGTTAGCAGTGTCTGGCTGCCTGTGGACTCTGCCACTGGCTTGCCTCCTGCCCCTGCATTCCCACCGCAGCTGCTCTGCTTCCTCGCATCAGCAGCCCTGCTCCTTGCTCTCCATGTGCAGCTGACATTCTGTTTGCTGCCACTGCAGGAGACAATTTATGTATGTGCCACACCTCTCCCTGTGCTCTTGGCAGACCTGGAGCTGCCTGGGACCATCACCTGCTCTGCATTTGTAGGAGACAGCACAGTGCAGCTCTCTCGGCAGGGTGTGGGTTGTTGTTTTGTTTGGGGTTTAAGTGGCAAGTGGCATCACCGTGCCTGAGGCTTACCCTGTGCCCTCAGAGGGGCCAGGATCTTACCACACTTTTGGTTTCGTAAACTCTTGCTCTTTCTGTCCCTCATTCCAAGTATGAATTGCAGCCTCTGTGAAGGGTTGTAATCTGCAGTGACTGTGTCTGCAGCTGTTACTGTATGTGCCAGTCAGGCTGTCAGGGCCATCTCAATGTGTGCATTTCAAAACATGCCTTAGCCTTTGCTTAAAAAAACCACAACCAGCTCCTCCTTGGGCAAAAAGTCTCCTCACAGAAACACCCAGGTTTAACTGGCACTTCTAGCACACATCTGTTTGTTCTTGCCCCAGAGTAGTACTGCACTGCTCCGTGGCTTTACTCCTTTTGTGGCCAGAGCTGTGTGAATCTAGTGGAGCAGAATGATATCCTCAGACAAGTGTTTTTGCTGTTTTACAGGGACATATGGATGATGTAACAATTGTGCAGGAAAAGAAAGGAAACTGTGATGAAGTTAACATAGACAAGGTATGGTTTGTGTTCACTGTGCAAGCTTTAAAGCAAGTCAGCATTCAAGGTGTGCACAGAGTTTGTAACCAGATCCCTGCCAAGATTTCCCTAGACAGACCTCTGCTTAAAATGTGCTTTGCTTTCCACGAGTTGAGCCCAAAATGTACAGCTCCAGTCACTGCCTGAAGCTTTTAAGTAGTGTATTAGGTTAAATGCAGTTCCTTTGCCTCTCTTCAATGTTGTCAGTTTCACTGTAGCTGTTGCCTACAGTTAGAAGATTAAACTTACCTGATACAGCAAAATACTCATTAAAACCCTACTAGACAAAGCAGAGTTCTCCTGCTGAATGTGTCAAAGGATCACATGCAGAACTCTGAACACCCTCTGAAGGAGGTTCTTCCCGTTGTGAGTTAGCTGCCATTCCAGACACTGCAGCTAGTGCCTTGTGCTGTCTCTTCTGCCCGCTAGGTGAGGCGGCAGGCTCTGCAAGAAGAAATCGACAGAGAATCTGGCAAAACCAAAACCAAGGTCTTCAGCCCCAAAGTGCAGCAGGTAGGTATGAACCTGGACCTTGACCTGGTGGAAATGCTGTGTCACACAGCAGCCTTCCTTCTGACTGTAGGGCCAGGCTACAGAACAAGGTAGTGCAGTCCCCAGAGAGCTAGGGGCTGGCCAGTGAGCTCACAGCAACAGTTGGCATTGGAGCTGCCCTCATCACTCCTCTCAAGCAACATTTCTTCAGCTTGCTCTGGAGAAGGAGCCACAACAAATTGCTGGAGAAGCATTTTCTGCTTACTGTGTTGCTTCTTCCATCCTACTGGGCCAGCCTCCCCACAGGTTTGCAGTGAGGTAGTGAAACTGGCAGTAGTGTTTAGCAGGGGTAGTAAGGTTCAGGAGAGCAAGCTTTGCTAGTAATCTTGAGTGCTTGGCTGCTTTGCAGAAGTGCCAGTATGCCCCAGAAAGCTGGAATGTGCCTCAGATTCCAGAGGCAGCTCCTGTAGGCTTTTACAGGGTGGGAGGCAGCCTGCAACAGCTCTGGACCTGTGGCTGTCCAAGAGTTTCTGAAGTCATTGAGAGAAGTGTCATCCTTGGCAGAGGACCTCAGTGCTCTGCTGCTGCTCTATTCCTCTCCAGTAGGAGAAGAGAAGCTATGGAAACTAATTCATCAGCTTCACAAAGAGCGAGCTGGAAGTGCTGCAGCAAAAGCACTGCCTACTGCCTGCCAGCAACTCACAACAATTTACAGGCTTGGACAAGCCATAATTATGGTGGCATCTGTGCAGATGTCTCCCATTCCAAAGGGACAGCATATTTATGTGCCTGTGTGCGTGCATCTGTGCCACAGACCTGGGCTTGTACAGCAACTTGTCTTAGAGCAATTTAAAAATACTAAAGTAGTATGGATAGCTTTCTTTTAATAGCAGGTGTTCTGGCCTCTGACACTCACTGACACTCCAGCCTGGCTCTTTTTTTTAAACTTAATCTGCTTCAGCTTGCCTGCACCATTGTGCAGCATGCTGAGTGTGGCCTTGGCTGTCTGGAGGAGAATGACTGTTTCATGCAAGCTACAACTGTTCAGTTGGAAGGAATTCTGGCTTACATAAACACACCACTGAATCTACATTCTTTGCTGTAGCCAGCTCAGGCCAGTTCATTCATGATCAAACATTATTCCATTTCACATCAACCCCAATTCTAAAGAGAAAATGGGAAGTAGCAGACCTGCCAAGAATAGTTATAAATGGCTGCACAGCTCCTGGCTGTAGCTTGGGAGTCAAATAAGAGCCTTAGATAGTGAAGCCAAGATGTAGTCAACTTTGTAAGTCCCTTGATGTGCCTCAAGTCATCCAGAGACAGCTGAATTCTGCTTTTACTTGGACACTGCCTGTGTTCCCAAAGGCAAAAGAAATATTGTGAAGAAGTGAAGTGGTTCAAAGATCAGTGAAAGGGGAATCCAATAAATACAAGAAGATGGCAAACTGTGTTGAGCCCTGTTAGAGAACAGCATGCCCTCACTTTTGTACCCTTGCACTATCAGTGGTAATTAGTAATGCAAATGTTACTTAGAGCACTGGAGCCAAATTGAAGACTTCCAAGCCAACACAGAAGCACTGCTGAACAGCAGCTACCTAAGCAGGCAACCAGAACATGAAGAGGTAACTGTTTAAAGTGACAGAGTGAAAGAGAGAGTGGATTGAGTCTGGCAGTTGTCTTCCAGTAAGGGACATGAGTGGGCAATGTCTGGCTCTTTGAGCCAGGTAAATGTTATCCAGAGAGCAGAAAAGCCAGGACTCCTGAAGGCAGAGGGAAAGGAGATTCTGAGAGTGAATTCAGCCCTGTCTCCAGGTTGAGTGAGCTGAAGTGCTAATGGAGATGCATTCAGGCAGGCTTATGCAGTTCTCTTACCCTGAGCTTTGAGAGGTACTACCCATGGGATGGCTGCTTCCCAGCTGTCAGCCCTGTGGGGTTTTCATAGCTGACTCTGTTCTCGTGGTTGCATGGCTAGAAACTCTCTTCCTTGCTCTTGGTGTTGCCTAATTTTATCCTTAACTTTGTTTTGCTTCACAGGAACCAATCCTGGGCCAGTGGAGTACAGCTACTTTTGAAAGCTCTGAGAAAGAAATGAAGTTTTTTAGACTGATGGGTGGCTTTAAAAAGGGCTCTTCTGTGCCTATGCAAGCTCTCTCAGCCACTGCAAACAAAGCAAACATGGCTCTGAACAAGGAAGGGCAAGAGAAGCTACAGCAGACTCTGAAGATGGAATTTGATAAAGCAATGAACTTGAAGCAGCACAGAGGAGTTGGTCTTGGATTTCAACCTGCTGCCAACAAAAAAGTGTACATAGACAAATACGCAACTAGATCTATAAAGTTTGAGGATTAAAAGTGAGGTAATAAAAGGAATGAAAATTCAGCAGGGAAATTCCTTTTTACTTTCCACATCTTTTTACATGAAATAAAAGCATTTAAGAAATTGGACTGATGAGGCACTCTCAGTACAACTCAGTGCAACAGCACACACCAGGTTAGCTGAAGTGAGGACCCAGCCCACCACAAAGAGGAGGTGAAACCTTGACAGTATTTTCTCCAGGGCAAGAGACAGCCTCCTTCAAAGACTGAAGAGATGTGGGCAATGCCTGCAACAAGTTGATAGTACATTTTTTTAAAATGCTGATTCCATAAACTTATTTTTAGCACCATGTTGGGGATTGAAAAGGGTTTTAGTGTTCTGTAAAGCCTTCCTGTTTTTACACTCAGTGAGTGGTACAAAGAGTTGATGTTTTACTTGGAAGAAACACTACAGGTATACCTACAAGTCTGCTGAGGGTAAACCTCTAACCCAAAGTAGTTCTTCAGTATTGGCATCTTCATTATAGTAATGAAGAGCATTGAACATCCACTGTATTTTAACTGTGCTCTGGCAGTTGGATTTTCAAGCAGCAGCTATTATCTGCACATTGAGGTAAATGCTTTCTGGGTAAAGCTCTAAATAGATGGTGCTGGACTTGCCTTGCATCCTGTCATTTGGAAACTGCAACAGTGTGCTTTTGGGTTCATTCTACAGCAGTGTGGATGACAGCTGCAGCCTTTGGCTTTTCAAACAATCTGCACTTTGTGCATTTTGTGCACCAGGTGTTTTATTAAACAGGAGTACAAAATGAGGCTGTGTTTGTGTGTGTCACCTTCAGAACTCGAGGGTGAAAAGCAGGCTCTTGCTTGAAGGCACCAAAAGATGGGGAAAGCCTGTCAGGTATTTTATTGCTGGCTGTGCCCTTTGCTGTGGGAGCCAGTGGTGCTAAGTGGTAGTGTAGCTCTGCTGCTAAACAGAACAAGGTCTTGCATCCATGCCTGCTGTAGTGTCACAGTGGCCAACAAGCAGGGGAGCCCCAGCCCCCAGAATGAGGTCACCATCTTGACTTAGCCAGTTCATGGTTTTTCCTCCAAATCACCTCTCCCTTCTGGTAAGATCATGCCAACTGAACTGCTACATTTCTTGCTCTTTTAAGGCAGCCTCACTCCACCACAGTCCTCTCCAGTGCACTCTGCCACCCAAGTGTAGCTGCCTCTAGCAGAAGACAACAGCACTTGGGCAGCTGCCAGCTTAAGGGGCTGCCATGAATCTATTGGGAAGAGGGAAATGTTGACCTGCTTCCTGCAGGGTCTGCCCTTGTCTTTGAGGTGCACTCACTTCCTTTAGAGAGTCCTTTAAAAGCAGCACCTGCAGGTGAGTCTGTCTTGCACAGGTGCTCTCAAAGCTCCCTTCAGGACATGGGCTCAACATTTGTGCTCAACGATCTTGCAGATCGTTTCCAACTGACTTCAGCTGCCCCTTTTAGGCTTCAGCTGTTGCTCTACTTGAATTTAAGTAGTGGAAGTCCTGGTTTTAAGTCAAATACTCAACTTGAGGCCTCAGGTACTTTTCTGGCAAAGGAGTGAGTTAAAGGATCAGGAAAATGTCAGCTAGAGAGGGACATTAACAGCTTCCTGCTGCAGAGCCAGTCATGGATCAGTAGAGACTTGTCTTGCACTGCCCCTGACAAGAGATGCTGGAGGCGACACTGGTCCTGGCCTTGCCTTTGGATAAGAACTCTTCTTTCCATCTAGAACTGCATAATGTCTACCAGTGTGTGCTCCAGCTTAGCTGTGTGAGCAGCCTGGCATCCTGGTAACAGTGGGTACAAACCAGAGCTCTAGCTTGGAAAACAGGACACATACCTGAGAAGAAGACTCAGCTCTTTTCAAACTTGGCCTGCATAGCTGCTGTGTACAGAAGAAAGAGGAGGTCTAGAGTAAGTGCTTTAACTGCAACTAATTCTGTGTGGAAGAAAGCCAAAGGCAGTTTATTAGAGTGGCTGTGTTAGCTTCTAAGCTACATCTTTACACTTTGCTCTTGATAACTAACCAGAGCTCTTTTTGCACTAATAAAAACAGCAGTGAAACATTTCAAAACATTTCTCTTGGTGGTCTTGCATCAATAAAGAAACCAGAGCTGGACTGTGCTCAGAAGACAGCAGGCAACAGTGGGTGCCTGGTGGGGAAGGGGAGTGGCTGGGGCAGTGGTGAGTGTGCTGTAAGAGCTCCCACTTCACAGAATGAGAACGGCTCTGCACCGGGTTCAGAGCAGGACACTTGCCCCCAGAGGGCAGTTTCTGCCACACCACAGCTGCTTACCAAGTGACCCACTTGGTTGAGAGAGCTGAGGAGTTTAATCCCACTTACCCAGGTTGTGGTTTATGTTTCCAAGCCCAACAGGAAGAATCACCTACATGCTGTTGAGAGCTGTGCAGCTGCAGCAAGAAGGAAAGCTAAATTAAAAGGGGGATGTGATAATGTGTGCAGTGCTATTATTTGATTGTCTATGTGCACTTCAGACAAAATTACTTCAGGCAAGTCAGTGTCATTAAAGTAGCAATGTACTAAAGGTTGGAGAGGTTCTGTATCAAGTTGGTATCACTTCACAATTCTCTTGTATTCCTGCAGTTTGTCTCAGCTAAGATACATGGTCTGGAGCAGCACCAAAAGGCTCCCAGTTCAGCTCCCCACAGCTGTAACACAGAACACACATTTCAGCTGTACCTTGCTTCAGTAACCACAGAGGAGAAGGAAAGGTGCAAGAATGATTGCATAACTTGTGTGGTGTTTATTATTGGCTTGCTAACTCCTTAAATACATGGTTCTAGCAAAGCTCATTTCAGCTTAACAAAACCCAAACATCTCTTAATATCCACATAGCTCAGTGGAACACTTACCAGCAGGCAAAAGCAGCAAGGTCTCAAGGTGCTTCCTTACCATGGGACAGAAGGGGCAAGAGTGGCATTTTATTGGGTGTAATAGCAGCACGTGTAACTGAATTCCACCAGGGTAAGGTGACCAATTTGCATACACAAACTCCCCCAGAACCAGCAGGTGAGCTGCACTTGGCTTTATTCAGTGATGTGCACTCTGCATACATTTCCATTGTCCTTTGCAAACAGCACTTAAGGATCCCCTCCATTTTCCAAACACCACTGAAGTCAAATGGAAGCACAGAACATGTCTGTGAAAATGCTCTGCAGGAATTAGAACAGTAACACCTTGGCTGTTTTTCTCTTCTGCTGGAACTGACCAAACAACTGTTGGCAGCATCCCAAGGCAGAAAGGCACCTTAGGAGGACTGTTACACTGAAGTGCTGCTTTCTACACAGGAGAAAAGACTGTTCTGCACCTGGGATGAAGTTTGAGGCTGGGAACTGATCCCCGCAGATTATCTTCTTCTTTTGTTACTAAAACGACAACAGATTGGATTTCCAAAGGCTTTTGCAAGCAGAGAGGTTCAAAATAGCCTTCAGTGAACCTAACTCAGGATTTAAAATAAGAATATGGTGGTAAAACCAGAACCAGAAACTCAGCTTCGATTATTGCACTCAGAACAGTTTTGCCTTTACCTGTGTCCTAGCAAGTCTGTCACACTAATTAAAACAAAGCTCCGCTGAAGGCCTGCAGCCAGACTGCAGCTCAGTGGCTCCTGGGCCTGGCTGTGTGCTCTCTGGTACAGACTGCTTGGAGAAGAGGCACGGGTCAGGTCCTGGACTGCAGGGGCAGCCGAAGGGCCAGCTCTGTGAAGTGACTCATTTCAGGCTGCCTGCCTCGCCTCTTGACGTACTCCAGCGTCTTCACCTGGGCACGGAGAGAAAGGATTATGAGACTGATTGTCTGTCTTCTCCCATTCCATGGGCCACCAGTCTATGTGAAGCTGTTTTCCCTAAAGCCCACTGGCTGCAGGAGCACCTGCAGTTCTCACTCCAGAGCTACTACCACAAGTCTCTCTGGAGAGTGCCCACTCTCTGAGCTTAGGCCCTGCAGCTGCTCCACTGAACGACAGCCACTGCCTTTCTCTTCCAGACAGTTTTCTGCCCTGGAAACAAGCTACAGCACTCCACATTCCCAGGTTCCTTAGTCTGTGAAACACATTTAAAGGTGCTAGAAAGATAAGGAGCACTTGAAATAAGCTGCCTGGTTGTTAACCAGCATTTAGAACAATTAGGGGGTTATTTCTAAGCTCATGAGATCACTAGTTTTAAGAGAGCACCCTGTAGAGTTGCTGCGTGTACTCGGATCAGGAAAATGTTACCTTTTCCCAGATGAGGAGTTACAAAGCATCTGAGGAAGTGAAATTTCTCTGCATTACGTTTTCCTTACCATGGTCTTGGTGTCAGCAAAGCCATGCTTCTGAGCAAGGTTCCAGAGGTTGACTGCAAGCTGGTTGAGTTTGTTGTTCCGTAGATCCCCATGAGCTAGGATAGTGTTAAAGAAGCAGAGTGCCAGCTGGCTCTGACGCTTCAGGGTCTGCAATGCAAGAGATTGCCTGCATTACCACACAGCCAGCCCAAACTGGGCTGTGCTCACTGCACAGCAATCACCACAGACAGGAGGACACAGGGGCACTCCATTCCAATCTGCCATTCACACTGCAAACAGCACTGAGAGTCCTGAGCCAACCCAGGCTGCTGCAAGTAAAACAACCATACAAGACTCCTACATCCCACACCACTCTGGCACAGCTCTGACACTTTTCTAACTCAAGGCTCCCTACAGCTTCAAAAAGAAATTACCCTCCCACCAGCCAGCCTTGCACTGACATCACCATAGCTGTGTCTATTTCTTACCAACCTAGAGCAATGCCCCTCTAAGCTTTTTCCAGCAGTCTGCTCTGCTTTTACCTAACTAAAAATGTTCTTCCTTGCCAGCTTTTCACTGAGGCTTTGGTTCTATCAATATATTTGTGCTATATTTGCAGCTACTAAGATTTTTCCAGCAGTCTATTCTGCTTTTATCTAACTATGTTTCCCCCTGCTACTTTCTCACTGAAGCTTTGGTTCTGTCAATATATTTGTGCTGCATCTGCAGCTACTTTCCCTAGAATGGCAGGAAAGAGGCTGTGAGGAGGACTCCTCCACCAAGGATGTGCACCATGCCCTTCAGCCTCTGTGCAGGAGTTCAATGGTCCTACATTAAGCTCAGAGGGTAAGCAGAAGTTACTAAAATGCACCTGCAGGTTCTGCCTATTCCTACAGAGTAAGTTTTAAAGGGCTAAAAGGAGGAACTGTTATTAGATGCAGCCAAGACAGAGGATTTGCTTACACTGCTGTGCTGGGGCTGTCCTTTGGTTTTTGCTCAAGGAACTCCATTGATAAGAGCATAGCTGCACCTTGCACAGAAACCAGAGTGGCAGAGGAGTAACTGACACTCAACTCTCAGCTCAACTCACTGCTTCACTTCAGCCCTCTCAGTTCAAGACTTGCTAGGGTGGCTAATACACAGCACTCAGGTACAAAGTTACAGGAAGAACAAGGCAGACACAGGGACAGAAGTGCAGTGATCACTGACTTGTGTGCTCCTGACAGGATGCCAATGCAGTCATGCAGCCTCTGCCCTTTCCCTAAAGGACTGAAAGTGAATTTAATTTCCATTCTCAGTGCCCACAGAAGAGAGGGCAGATGCCATTAATCAAAGGAGTGGCAGACACTGAGCCATCAGTCCTCCAAATGCATAGGGAAAAGGAGACAGCCACACTGTTGAGGAACTGGCTCACCAGAAAAGAGGACACAGCAGGCCCCAAACTAGAAGGGTCAGACTGCTGCTGTACCTGTGTGACATGCAGAGAAAACTCTGACACACGAGGAGCATGCAGCAGCACACACACATGCAGATGCAATGCCCAAAGCTGCTCAGGGCCCCAGGAGCAGTTCCCTTGAGCACCACACAACTACACAAGTTTAGTAAAAGGTGACAGCTCCTCCTGGACAGCTCCATCAGCAACTTCCATCCCTGCAGCTCCAAAAGCTGTAGGCTACAAGTCCACCTGTCATTTGGGAACTCTACTCCTTACCAGACAGAGAAATAAACTGCTTGGCCTGGTCCAGCAGTGGTAACACGAGGAGCAGGAACACAACAGTGAAAGCTTAAATGCCTAAATATTGCTGTAAGCATTCCTCTTGTGTCTTCTGCTGAACACTAACTTCAAAAGAGGTTCCTGGGAATTGCTTGGAGATTTAGGCTCAAGAAGTGGATTGGTTAAATGACTGAGCAGGATGCAAAAGCAGCAGCACTCCAGAGCATGAACTGGAGAGGCTTCCCAGGCACTACCAGTGCAGATACAAAATCCAGTCTTTAAAACAGGGCTGATGTCTTGGCTCATCTGAAACAGGCACTTCACAAAGCAGCACACTTCAAGAAAAATCTAGAAACATTCAAAGGCTGGAAGATGAGATGCACTCTGACTCTATTGGAATAGGTCTAACAGAGAGAATTTGGCATCTAGCCAGCAGATACACAACACAAAGCCAGGAGAGAGGCAGGCTCAGGTATGCAGCAAATGCCACATCTGAGCACGAACACAGAAAGCCAAACAAGATTTCATATGCTGAACAGGGATGTTTGTGTAACAGGGCAGTGACCCCTGACCCAAGGGAGGTACCTGTGCCAGAGTGCTGCCAAGCCTGCTGCCACGACTGAGACAAGGTGTGGGTGGCACTGCAACTCACAGGCAGCAAGGGGAAAGCAACAGCTCAGCTACTTGGCAGCCACATCTATCATGGGACTAGCAATTCCCACACCAAGAAGCACTGCCAGCCCTCCAGCCAGCACATTTTCCAGGACCTTTGGAATAAGGCTGATGACAATGAAATGAAGAACAAACTACATCAGCCCAGAAGGTGACCCCCTTGTGTCCTGCCCCCCCCAGCAAGTGCAGAGCAACAGCCACATTTCATACAGTGCAACAGACCAGAGCAGGAGCTCTCATACAATGGGTGACACAATTCTGGCCAGCAGCTCCAGCAGTCATTCCTTTTGCCAGACACCTATGTCCTAAGGGCACCTCGAGCCTTCTGCCAGCACTTGTGCATTCAGACAGGCTGCTGCTCTGAAGGTGCACCCAGCCTGCTGCTGTTCCTATGCACAGCTCTGAAGTAACTGGCTCTGATCCTTAAGAGGCCACCTGTAGCAGCACAGAGCTCAGCACAGCCTGTGGGCTGCTCCCAGGCACTCAACACATCAGTCTCAGCCAAGCCTCCACGCTGATACAGCATCTGCTAGTGCTGCCTGAACTAGCCCAAAAGTAACTCTAGCACTACTGTGAGGATGGTGGCTACCTCCCTGAGATCCAAATCTGGCCATTCCCACCGTGGTGGGCAGCCTCACCCCTCCATAAGAGCTCTCACACGAAGCCTTTGGGAGCCTTTCAACACCTGTGAGCTGAGTGGAAAAGATCATGAGCTGCATGGGGCACGGCAGGTGCTCAGTACCCTCATTACACAACTGTCCTAAGAAGGGACAAACAAAGTATCTAGAACCAACAGCAAATTCATTTCTAACACAAGGGAACAGTGACTTGAGGAAGGAAACAACATCTGAGAAAACAGCAAGAACCAAGCTGCAACTGGGAGCTCACATTCCACACAGGACCCTATTTCACCACTCCTCTAGCACAGCAAGACAGAAGCAAAGTGCTTTCTTTTGGACACAGTCCTTGAAACAGCAGTCCAGAACCTCCCTCCAGGGTACTCAGTCTCAGTGACAGCCTTTGCTGGCTCAAGGTGCAGGAACACAGCTCTAGCTAAGACAGGCTGAAACATTTCACCCCTAGCTCTATACTGTCACCATGGGAGGTTCATCTCTTGTCTCAAACTCCTCCATCATTTTTAAAGCTTTCAGGATTCACAGTGCTGCTTCCATCACTTTGATCTTCCTCTAAAGTGAATCCCACAAAGATCTGCTCCACGTGGAACCTGTGTGTCCAGACCATACTTTCCACAGCCATAGTCAGTAACCTTGCTGCAGGCCATAAGCAGAGTGCTGCTTTATTTAGTTTGGTTTCTACCACTTAAGTATCTCACAAACATGCAGAAGCAATGTTTCTAGTCTTCAAACTCCACCATCACACCAGAGACAATGGTGTAAGGAAAAGATTCATCTGGGACTCACCAGCTCTGAGACCAAGTGGAGTTCATTGGCATTCAGCAGCACTCATCCTCCTGCTGAGCTGTCAGTAGGCAAGCTGCAAGTGTGCCCAAAGAGGCACCTCCACCACCTGCCAGGGGCATTCTTTTGCCTCCCCCCTCCCAATGAAGACAATGTTTGACCAGATTTAGAAAATCATGGCCAAGGACACAGTTCTTCTGCATCAGCAACCTCCTCCTAACTGCAAACACACAGAGAACTATGTCCAACTTTGCCTCTAGCTCAGCATTCAAACACATGAAGTCAACTGAAGTTTTTTACAAGCTTCTGATGTGTTGGAAGGAGAGGCCTCAAGATCACACCCAGGCACTGCTTTCTGCTCCTCAGTTTGGGTACTTCCTGCACACAGTGTGTGCAGGAAGACTGCCACCCTAACATGGCACTGCCAAGGCCACACCAGCACACTGCTGGCATCCTGGATCAGAAGGCACCTTTGAATAAAAGAGAGTCCACCTGGGCATTTCTCACTCAGTAGCAAGAAGAAAGCTGGAGCAGGAGATTAGTCTCCCACCCACCCCAAGGCAGAGAGGGGTCTCTGATACATGCTGCCATGACCAGAAGCAGCTTGTAACTGTCTAGAACTGCGAGTTTCAGTCCCTGTGCATGAAGCCCTGTGCAGTGCTGTGACAGGACCATGCTGTGCTAACGTAAGAGGCACTGCTCTCTTCCAAACTGCAGCTCTGGGGAAAGCATTTCATGGTGAGAAAAAGGTATTTTCATCTGTAGCTTTCAAAGGAGATGAGCCAACACGAGAGCAGAACATCAGGGCCTTGTGCAGCTAAATGAGCAGGCAGGATGAAGAATAACACAAGGTCACCAGCAGCACAGTGACTTTGTGATTGGTTCTACTTCAGCACAAATGGAGGTCTCTGACAATACTCCCATCACCTCCATCTCCTCAGCACCAAGAGCTTCCTGCAAACCCCTGCTCATTCTTACAAATCTCAGTCTCTCAAGGACTTTTACTCAACAAAGCAAAACAAATGCACCCTCTTAGTAAATAAGAATGGATAGATGAGTAAATCCAAGGCTGCAGAGGCAAAGGCAGGGCAAGGATCTGTATCCACGTTGCTTAGCTTTAAATCCAGGTTTCTGTGCAACAGCCAAATAACACCAGATCTCATTACTCAAAGTATTAAGCTTGAAAGCAAGGGAGGGTTTTGGGAAAAGCCTTCCAGAAACCACAGATTTAAAGTCCTATAAATGTTCACACAGACACAGTCTATATAGGAGTCAGATGCACAAAATCCTTAATATACAACCCATAGCCTGAAAACTGCTCCAAATGTCCTTCCAATAGCCACACTTGGACATTCTTAGCTGTGCAAGAATGGTTGTTTTCTGCTGTCACTGCTCTGCAGAGGGACTGCTGTTCCCTGTGCACAGTGGTGTTGAGGCATTTGAGCAAGGATTTATCCACCTTAGGTATCTACAACTGCTCAGGGAAGCATAAACAGGATAGCAAAAGCAGAGGAAAAGGCTGAACTTAGCACAGCATCCTTCAAGTATGTATCACTTGACACATTCTCCATAGACAAACAGCACAGGCTACTGTGCAAGCAAGCTGAAGAATTCTGCCCATCCCTTGCCCTCCCACTCCAGCCTGTAAGCCACAAGGCTTCTATCAATACACAGCAGCTCAGTGAAGGGTGATTAGGAAGCTGTGGAGGAGCTCAAGCAGGTAGATGAGCAGGAGAGTTAAATTCTCATTGCTTCAGTGCTACTGCAAACATCACTCACCTGCCTTTCACACACAGCCCACTAAGCTGTGTTTGAACCCACAGAAACTCTGAACTCCAATCAAGAACTGAGTAAGCTGCCTAGAGTTCATTTTATCCTGAGCAACTATAACCCTCTGCTAAACACAAGGTAAAGCCAAAATGCTTTTTCCCCTCCTCTATGCCCTGCATCCTGGCATCATCTTTGTGTCTGGGATCTGAAATTTTTACCAATTAAATGTGTTTTCCACTGCATTTTACCCAGTTACAGACCAACTGCAAATTGTCCCTTTGCCCACTACAGATCTGGACATTTCAGGCTCCTGTTCACTTAGCTGGCAAGAAAAGACAGTAGATTTAGAAAGACACCTGGAGAGAACAGGAAGGATGGACATGAAGCAGATTTTTAGGCATAACTGTACTGTAATCAAAGGAGTGATTGTGGCACTGCCTGAAATTCTTTATCTTGGACCAGCAGTTGCAATGGCAGCATCATGGAGCTGCCAACAGGCAGAGAGACTTTCATAAGGTAAAGAAAAAGAAGTTACCCCACACCAAATCTCTTCTTTCCTAACCAAACTACCTCAGTTAAAGCTAACTCTAAGCTCACAGAGCATCATTTCCATAACCAGGCTGCACCAGGCCTGAAGGTGGCTGACTTCAAGCTAACTCTGACCTCCCTATGCTGCTCTGCTGTCCTCATCCTGTGCTGCAGCAGAGGCACATCCTCTGCTGCACTGCCGCGGTCGCTAGCACTGAGCACACCAGAGGGGCTTCCACTGCCTGGCAGCTCTAACAGGTACCCAAGTACAGCAAACAGCTAAGAGGGAGCTTCAGCTGCACCTTAGAAATGCAGGGCTGCTAGATGATCCCTTGCACATCACTAGGTCTGCCTCTGTGACTGACTCACCTTCCAAAGAAGCAAAGCTGCCTAAGCCCCTCTCGCGGTGCGGCTGAAGGAGTGCCTGGGCAAGGAGGTGGTGTGTTTATTCGACACCAAAGCACTTCAGTTTCGTGTGGGGCCCAGCTGGGCTGGAACATACCTCTTCTTTCCCAAGGGTTTTCAGGTGATCCAGGATCTGTGCTATCACTGTTTCACACAGCTTGTTAATCTCTGCCAGGAACTTGGAGTCTCCACCATAGAGGGCATCATTGGAATCAACTGCAGAGAGGAATTCAGGCTTAGGTCTGGCTCAAGAGCTGTGCACTTGACTGCCACTGAAAACACCTTAGAAACACAACACTGAAAAGCTACTCAGAGCAGACCAGGCTTGGAAGTTGTAAAATTACTCTTCTCCATGAAACACAAACAGAAGACTCCTGTTTTAAGTGCCTACCACTCGGTTGCTTACTATGTTCTCTTGATTTCAGAAATAAAACACTGAAAAGAATCTTCTAGCTCAGAGCCACTTCTGGGTTCCTGGATGCAACCAGCCTCAAAATATCTGCCACAATTACATGCAAATGACCATCCAATGCCAATTTGTGCTTTTGCCACAGAGACAAGACTCTGCTCCCATCCATGCAGCAAAGTGTGGCCATCAGCCTCAACAGCAGCAGCAGGACTGGGCCAGTTTGTGTTTCACTTAGTGAAAACAGGAAGATGTCCTTTTTTTTCCCCCTAAAGTAAAACTCTGATCACCTCAAATTCCTGGGGAGAAATTCAGGAAGTGTATTTTCAGTTTCAAAGACCTTGAAGGACTTTTGGAAAGAGAAAGTTCTTGGAGTTTTTAGAATTTATCTCTCATTGTGATTTTAAACATGAGAATTGCTTTAATTTGTAGTGGTTAACAAGAAGGTAGAAGAAATGTGCAAGTTTCAGTGCATTCTGGGTAAATCAGAGGGCATGTAAGGACAAAGGGTTCCCCTGTTCCCAAGTAAATTTCATTTTAAGAAGCTAAGGTACTATGGTCCACCTACAAGAAAAACATCATCATCTGACCACAGGGGAACAAAATTACCTGTTCAGAGCTCCATGCTTCTCTCCTTGAAATCTAATTCATTTAGATTTCTCAGCTTGGGATTGTGCAGCTTTTTTTAATCATATAAAAAAAGCATCTAACCCACATCTCCTTGCAGAACTTGAACAGCAGATTTACCACAGAGCAGTTGTTCAGCTGACAGCCATTTGCTGTGCTGCTAACTGCAGGCTGGTAACTCTGGCAGACTACTCACCAGAAGAGCTGCAGGATGTATTTCAGCCTTCCTCCTTGTGAGAGCCCTGTGCAGCTAGCAGGAAAAGCCAGGAGAGCTTGGCCTCTCAGGCTATACTAATCCTGCCAGCCTGCTTTAAATCCCTTAATTACTACTCTGCCTTCATTTAGCAACCTCTCTATAATAAGATCATTATTACCAAAAGACCACAGCCAGCTGCTAAAATGATGAATCTTAGGAATTTTCTTTTGTAGGTATTCTGAAGCTTTCTGTAAGGTGCCACCACAATTGCCAAAGCTGAAAGCCTGTCTTCAACAATAAACCATTTAAATCAGGAAGACTGGGCACTACATTCTGAAAGCTGGAGTTGGGAATAGATGTGAATGGAACAGCAGCAATAAGCAGAAATCAGGCTGATAGTGTGGACCCCAAGAAAACCTTACAGAGCTATGAAATCATAGCAGTTACCTTCAGAGTATTTGCAACACCACCACCAGGAACAAACTAAGTAAAGGCCTCTGCAGAGCTCCACTTTACAGAAAGATTGTACATCTGCTTGGGAACCTCCTGTGGTTATTTTTAGCTACAGTACCTGGCCCTGCAGAGGAATCCATTCTGTAAGGCTGCTGTGCAGTGCCAGGGCATGGCTAAGCCCACTGCAGGCAGCAGGCTCAGAGCCAGCCTGAGGCCTTACCTTTATCTACATGGTAGATGTACACTTCCTGAGCCATGGCAGACAGCAGGTGCAAAACGTTGGTGTAAATCCTGACTTTGTCATCACTGTTGTCCTCCCAGGTGTAATCCTGGATCACATTCAGCAACCCTCTCACAAGGAACAAGACTCCTTGTTCTGGATGGTCCTAGGGCAAAGGAGAGTAGACAAGTCAGAACCAACCCAAAGCAAACAGGGATTGTTTGTGGCCATTCAGAGGAAACCACACTCGAGAGAAAGCTGAGGACTGCTCAAGTCTGTCTCCTCCAAATCCTTTCAAAGTTTTGTTTCAGTTTCCTTTCAAAATGCCCCTTTGAGCCCTAATCATAAACTTGATCCAGGAGCCTCCACAGACACTTTGTGCTCTGTGTTCCAGTCATGGGGGAGCAGAGCAAAACTAACTGTCAGCTCCTCAACAGCTAAGCCTCTACAATTAAACACACTGGGAAGATGCTCTTCAGTTGCTATTCAAACACTGTCAGTCAGCTACAGAAACAAGAATATTACTCATGTAGTGGTGGGCTTCAGAAGAGCACCTACATGGAGAAGGCAAAGTTACAGCCAGCAATCCTTAATGTGCATACCCTTGCTCGGGTCTCAGACCTGGGCTGCTCTGCTAGAGTGGCACTTGCCTGCCAGGACCTATGGAAGTGATGCTGAGATTCCATTCTACCCAAAATCCAGTGAGGTGCAAGGGGATACTGAGAGAGGCAATGCTGCACCTTCACCTCCAGACAGCTGTTCCCATTTTGCACTGGGTTGGGAGATCAAATCAGGTCAGCTTCCTGTGGAAAAGGATCTCCCAGTCCTCAGAGCCCAATCCTCTCTAGGTTTTAAAGAGGAAAGCCAGGAGAGTCTGTCAGTCTGAGTGCTACTCACACACCAGAGTCTGTCAGTCTGAGTGCTACTCACACAGCAGTCTGTCAGTCTGAGTGCTACTCACACACCAGAGTCTGTCAGTCTGAGTGCTACTCACACAGCAGAGTCTGTCAGTCTGAGTGCTACTCACACAGCAGAGTCTGTCAGTCTGAGTGCTACTCACACACCAGAGTCTGTCAGTCTGAGTGCTACTCACACAGGAGTCTGTCAGTCTGAGTGCTACTCACACAGCAGAGTCTGTCAGTCTGAGTGCTACTCACACAGCAGAGTCTGTCAGTCTGAGTGCTACTCACACAGCAGTGTCTGTCAGTCTGAGTGCTACTCACACAGCAGTCTGTCAGTCTGAGTGCTACTCACACAGCAGTCTGTCAGTCTGAGTGCTACTCACACAGCAGTCTGTCAGTCTGAGTGCTACTCACACAGCAGTCTGTCAGTCTGAGTGCTACTCACAGCCTACTCACCGGAACAACCAGCAACGTGGAGAAAAAGTTACAAAGGAATTCCAAGAGGAAGGCATCAGAAGGCTTCATCTTCCCATCTATGCTGATCATTTTTGGCACTTCAGGAACAAGGCTCACTGCAGCTTTGAAAAAAGCATCAGCTACAAAAGAAAACCACAGCTGCTGTGTTAGCCCTCCAACTGTGATGGGGGTCACAGATCGCTCCCACTTTGTCTCAGGCAGAGGACAGAAAAGCAGCACTTGCTTGCCTGCCAAGAAACTCCAGACTCAGCAGCCCAAAACTACAGGGATGAAATGATGCTGGGCTTTCAAAAGAAGTTACCACACCACTTGAGCCTCCTGTAATTTCAATTCTTCTCTGCTTACTAAGGAGACACCACTGCTTCAAACAGGTTTCATATGGCAATAAAAACACAGTAAAACATCAGCAGGATTGACCTAAGAAATGTTTGCAGTAAGAGAATGAGGAATCCAAAGGGGGAGGGTGAAAAGATCATCCCATCTTGTTCACTAATTCCTTCACAAAAGGCTGTTAAAAGTTTTAAGTAGAAACAATTTCATGTCTCAATTTACTCCTAAGCAGCATCAGAAGCTGAGGTACTACTGCTGGTTACCAAGAGGCACAATACAGGAGTGACAGAAACCATCCACCACGGGGGCCTTGGCACAGTAGCTATTAAGAGGTTTTTGCATTAGTCTTTATGTCCTTGATGCTACCAAAACACCCAACCAAGCCAACCAAAATGGTGGAGCATTCATTCCTCACTTATTAATAGTCACAGCAACATTTTCCCTCAGCACAGGCAGGAGGTATTTTAGGGTAAAAGCTCACTAAAAAGTGAACATCATTTTGCACTTTCTCAGCTACATTTCCAAACACCAAAGGATGCAAATCCCATTCAAGTTGTTCAGCCACAAGCTTCAAAGCACCCTTCAGAATGAATACTGCACCTTTAATTCACAGGAACAGAAACTGAGGCCACGAAATCAAACTTTAGCAAAGAGAAAAGGCAAATTTTTGGTGCCAGGCAGGCATGGGCATTTCCAGCAGTGCTGCTTGCTCTGGAAAATTTCATTTGAGCACATAAGACTCCAAGCAAATTTGCTAAATATAGTACCAACTGGTATCTAATTTAAGCTTCTGAGGAATCCCAGGGGAACATGTGCTCTGGAAAAACTCTAATTCTTCTGACTCCTGTTTCTTTGCAGCAAGTCCTTCTCGACAGCTCAGAGCACAGGCCCCCTTCAGTCACCCAGCAGGCTTCATTTCATCCTGTACCTTTATCTGGGAGGTGAAAGCATGGGGTTTTGGTTTATTTCCAAGTGTAAGTTTATACAGCCCACCCAAAAGAAGGTAAGAAGCCTTTTCTGAGCTGTATCAGAGGAGAGAAAGCAGCAGCAGATGTTCATTCTAGCACAAGTGAGTTGCTGTCACTTCCACAGCTGTCTCAGCAGGAAAAAGAGTGCACACCCCACATCACCACAGAATGAAAGCATGAGACAAGACACATGAAAAATCGTGCCTCAGAACACACTCTGCACTGCAAAGCAGCCAGGCCTGTGCAGACAAGGCTCCTGGCTGCAGAAGCTGCTGCACAAGGGGCAGGAGTGGAAGAGCTGAGCTGCAAAGTACCTCACCTTCATTCACTGCCTGCTCTCCCAGCAACCACAGTCCCAGACAGTCACCTCTGAACGTCTGCCACAGCACAACGCCCACAGCTCTTCACTACGAAGAGCTGCAATTTGATTCAATTTACTCCTCTTGACCTGCTGCCGTTGCTGGAGAGCTGAGCTGCCCTCTCAGCTGGTAGAGCAGGCTCAGAGCTGTGAGCTGCCTCCCCAGACCTGCTCCCAGGAGCAGCATGCTCAGCTCCTCTGCGGGCAGCTGCTGCAGGGCATGAGGACAGACCCCCCTGCACCACGGATGGCTCACCCTTGCTGGGACAAGCTCCCCTCTGCTTCCAGCTTTTCCTCCCCTAACCACGGCAGTCACACAGCTGCTGTCTCCACGTGGCTGCTGTGCTCCACCACGGGGCTGTGTTTGCAGGCACCCTGCGACACCCCCCCCCACCCCGAGACACCCTCCCCCCCCCTCAGACCCGGGCTGCCCNGGATGGCTCACCCTTGCTGGGACAAGCTCCCCTCTGCTTCCAGCTTTTCCTCCCCTAACCACGGCAGTCACACAGCTGCTGTCTCCACGTGGCTGCTGTGCTCCACCACGGGGCTGTGTTTGCAGGCACCCTGCGACCCCCTCCCCCACCCTGAGACACCCTCCCCCACCCTGAGACCGTGGCTGCCCCAGCACAACGAGGAGACTGCAGGGCTCCTGCAGCCACGCTTTTAATTCTTCTTCCAGGCCTTGTTCCCTCTGCCCTCCAAACAAGGCAGCAAGGCAGCTAGAATGCAACAGAGCACAGGAGCAGGTAGCTGCATTCTCTGCTCCAGAGATGGCTATTTCACTGGGGTACATCCACAAGCACTGCCAAGAGAAGACCCTTTTGCTCCAAGTTCAACCAGTCTGTGCTAACCACAAAATGGTTCTTACACTGCATCACTAAAACACATTCACCCCAGGTATCTGTGCTTTGTGCCAGCAAAAATAAACTCACTTTAATGCAAAGGTCTTATTAGAGACTTTGCAGAAAGCTAAGTGACACCCAGACTGCCTGGTCACTCGCAGAGAGCTGCCAAGAGGATGCACCATGCTCTGAGCTGGGAGGGAAAGGTCCCTAAAAAGATTGTCACAGATGTGCTGTTTTCTTAGCACCAAATAAGCATCAGTATTTCATTCTGAACTGCACTAACTCTGAGGTGCTGCAGTAGTGTTTATATCTTTGAAAAGCTGATTTATAAAGCTGCCTCTGCTGGGATGATTTTAGAGAAAACAACAGCCCTGAGTGGCTTCCAAAAGGTACAAGGGAGCACTCAAAAACCACTGCAAACCACAGTGTTGTGTTCTTAAAGTGCAGGATGCTGTTTTCTGACCTGCTTGAAGTCCCATTCTGCTTCTGAAGTAAGGCCCTGCTAATTTGGCTAAGGAGAGAGCAGCCTGTGCATGCCAACAAATCACCATGATAAAGTCTCCCCAGACTGCTGTTAGTATCTTGTGCAGTGCTCCAAACAAGACACACTTCATGCTTCACTGAACTCATCCTTTCACAGCAGCTCCTTCTTTTTGGTTCACCATAACCCTGTGAATCCTTCTCCCAGGCTTACCTGCTGACCTTCAGGCTACAGAAACTAACAGTTTGGCTTATCCAAGCCAGCACTTCCAGTGACACTCTGCAGAAGAAGCAACTGAAACTCCTGCTGAACGTTTTGCTGCTGTCAATATTGCTAATGGCACCTCCACATCCAGGTGCAGTTACACACACACAAATGTAGGTGCAGCCAGGTATTCCTAGAGAGCTCTCTACATAGAAAAATGGAGGCAGTTAAACTCCTTTAAAGGGTCAGAGCAGCAAAAAAAAAAGCCAAGGAGGAACAAAGCCATTAGAGATGGGGATGCAAATAAGCTCCTTAAGGTGCCCTCCAAAGAGCGAAAGGCAGCGAGGCTGACATACCCTCACAAGCTATTTTTAGTCACAGACACAATTACACAGGGCTAAGTCCACCCAAATGACAAAGCCAGGGACCACATGCAGCCTCCTGCACTCCACCTTGCTGCCCTAGGGACCACATGCAGCCTCCTGCACTCCACCTTACTGCCCTAGGGACCACATGCAGCCTCCTGCACTCCACATCCCCTTCCTCCCCTAGGCACTGTCAAGTCTATCTTAATACTCTGAAGATTTTGCTTTCACATGTGACAGATGTTAGAAATTTCATGAAGCCTTTTACTCCAGCACAGAACAATCAATGGGAAGGAAGCAGGGTGGTTGGGGGAGGGATTGGTGTTGCCTGGTTTGGGGTTTTCTGTTAAATAAATGAGCACATCTCTGTTCTGACAGCCGAGTGTTGCAAACATTTCTAACTCCTGAAGTGGGTGAGGACACTGTGGAAGTTTTGTCACGTTGCTGAGATGTGTTCCCTTGAGCTACTGAATATTCTTTTGTCCTAAAATCCTCTACACATCACTTCCAATCCAAAACCTACAAAGAATTATTTGAAGGAACAAAGATGAAGTAAGAAAATGAAGGCAGTGCTGCTTCATGAGCTGGAATGTACTACATTAGTTCTTACTATTTCATCCTAATTCATGCTATAAATTAGGTGCAGATAAAAAGGTAATTGTAATTAAGTGGATGAAGCTTGCCAGTGCTAGTTTTATGAACAGCTTGATTAGAGATTGTTACCAAGGCCTTACTGCTTCCAGCCAGAGGCATGCAGGGAAAGGGAGGTTTGTAGAGGGAGCTCATACAGTATGAGCAAGCACCCTAGATGCAAGATGTGGCATTCTGAGGCTGTAATCAGTGAATGCAATGCAAAAACACCATCCCACCCCCTCAAAAAAAGAGGCAATAAGCCAACCCCAAGTTTCAGCCTGCCTCTCTACACTCCATGTCATCCCCAAACACAGTGGTTAAGGAGAGGATATTAGTAATACTGGAAACTTTACCTTTTTGAATGCTATCATTAAAAGTTGTCATTTCTGACAGTTAATATGAGGTGAAGTAATCCAAATTTTGAACAGGTAGACTTCGGGCGAGGGGGGGAATCCAACAGTGAGGAGTCAATATGGGTTTGCAGAGACAAATTCTTCCTCCCAAGTCTCTCAAGGTTTCCACAGAACCACCCAATTGTGTTTCAAAGTGACTTGAGGCAAATCCTCTTAAAAAACAGCATTCACCAAAGTCCCTCAGGCAAAAGGCTCTTAAAACAAAGGAGAAAAGTCCTCTAAGGCTTCATAGCTTAATAAAGGATGGGGTGGATGGGGCAAGCAGGGGGAATAAAGGCTTCCCCAGTGAAATGCCTGCCACATTCCTTCAGGCTGTGCAGAAGCCTGTCCTTAGGATGGGCTGGGAGGTGACAGTGCTTGCAGGGTGGAAGGTGACTGCAGAGCAGGGCAGACGGATCGTGCAGTTGCGAGCGAGAGGGCAGCAGATGAAGTCTACCATCAGGAGGGCATGTGGGGAAGGAAGCAGCCCTTGGTAGGACTACAGAGAGAGGTGCTCTAAATAGACTATTTACACTCAGGAGAGATGTTAGAGTCACTAGAGATGGTTTCCTGAAGACTACATCCTCAGACAGCTGTGGAAAAGGCAAGGCAGTTCCAGGCATCAGCAGGACAGTGATGGAAAACTGAGCTGTCTGCACCACACACAGCTCTTGGGCACCCACACCTGGAATGCAGCCCAGGGCTTCCTGCTTCCAAAGGGAAGCAAAGATTTTCAAGGTGCTAAGGCACAGGACCCTACTAGAAGAGACTACAGTGACACAAAAATTAGTTCTTCAGGAACTTACCAACCCCAGCATGGACAAAATGAGCCAAGAATAATTTGGTTTTTCCCACAGTATCAGTGCATGCAGCTGCCCTCCAAATGCTTCCAAGACTCAGCTAACAACTAAAACCCATTCAGAAATAAATGCCTAAGGGACAGATTTCCCAGCAGCATGTAACTGTGGAGCTCACTCTCACATGCAGTTAAAAAGGCCAAAAAGTAAACATACATTAAAAATTCAGGTTCCTAAGGACTGGTCCATCTAGGTCATTAAACACAGTGCTCCACATGCAACCTTTGTTGAAGGATGTGTTTAGACCACCTGCAGCCTAGCATCACTCTGCATTACTGTTTCCTGTGTCTTCCCTTAGCAGATGCTGCTGGACACTTTTTAAAGCAGGTCACAGGCTAGACAGAGCTGAGGAACTGAGCAGCTGGTATTAAATGCTGCTCTGCAAAGCTTACAGAGACACACATGTCCTTTCTCCTCAATCACGTGCAAAAGCTGTTGGTTGGGATAAGGAGGGGACTAAGAAACAGCTCAGTGAATGGGAGAAGTTTCCAGCTATAGAAATCTCAGGTAACAGTAAGGTCATAATTTTGTTCAGATGACTAGTAAGGAAACAACAGCTCATCAGTCTCTCCCAAGGCTGCTTTGCTGCCTTCAAGGAAAAGAGCATTTCAGAAATAGCAGAGACAACATGCATGCATCTCACCAAAGCCTGCAACTGAGAAATCCCCTTCAGCTTCCTATGTCCCTAAATTCTTTGCCTCAGATTGTCTGTCTCTATTCCCCTTATACTCTTCGGATCTATAAAGATTTTAGAAGATTAGGAAGAGTAGCAACTGTGAGATTACACTAAAACATTAAACTAGGATTAATTACTGATTTGCTCTTCCCTCCCATACTCTCTCCAAAGTGGGGCTGAAGCCTGCCATATTTACAACACACCCATGGGAAAGAAACATTTTCTAGAACAGAAGAACTTTTCTTTGCAGCCTGCTAGTGCAAGTGTTCCAGGGGCACTTGAACAGAACAAGCCCCTAGAAGCACACTGAGCACTGTAGGCTTCAGAACTGAAACCTGCATTTGCTGAATGTAACAAAGATCTGCGTCAGTCCATCTGGAGGACAAAGACTGTTCTTATGAAGGGTTGTGTTTGATAAGAGCCCAGTGCAGTTAGTCACACAGAGATGGCTGAGTGACTTGATTCACACAGCATGCTACTTCTGAGGGCAGCCAAGGATCTCACAGCCTTTGAAATAAAGGTGTTGCTCAAGACACATCAGCAGAAAGCTGTGTCACCTGCACCCACCTGATGAATGCTGTGGCTAACAATTACATACAGCCTGCTCCTTGACAGGCTAAGCAGCATTCCCACGGGAGGAGCCCCCTGCCTCACAGATCCCTAGGTGACAGCAGGGAGCATGCATTTCACCTGAGTCCAGGCCCTCTGCTAGCCAGCAGGAGTGATTGTGCCCTGGCAGCATGCAGTGCTGGGTGGCTCAGTCAGGAGAGATGGGAAGCACAGCTCCATAACCTCCTCCTTTCTAAGGTGGCCTCTGCAGAAGCTCTCCAGAGGCAGAAACTACACATTCAGGACTAAACCCTTCTGACTGCAATCACAGATTCAGTTCATTTAAAGCCCTTCTTGGAGACAAGAGAGACAGCAGTCATGTCTGAGAAAGGTCAAAGGGCACAGCTGCACAGGCAGCCACCAGTGTGCTGAAGCTGCACCCTCCATCAGCCTATTAGCTTCCCACTGCTGGCCAAATGTCATTGCATTAAAGAAAATCTATTCCAAGAAGAGTCACTATTACAGCTTTCTAATACTCAATATTTGGGTGAGTTCAAAGGAGCACCACACAGTTGGTTTGATTAATGGTGTGGCAAACCCCAGCAGGCAAGGCTCTGACTTGCTAGAGGAAATGGGAGCAGCAGGACACTGGGACTGCTGGCCTGGTACCACTGCCCCTGGAGACTAGGCATGGGGCACAACCCAAACCCTCCACTTAGCAGAGTAGCTGTGGCTCTCCAGTGGCTGGCAGCTTGTGAGTGTGATCCTGAGCCTGCCAAACATTATTTCCTACTCTGATCCCTTCACTCTCTTTACAAAAAAGGAATCTTTTAATTTCCCTTTACCTCTCCTAAAAGGCACTTTTACTCCCTGTGCAAGTTAGATACATTGGCAGGTAGAGAAGTGTTCCTATTGCCAACAGAAGCCTATGCTGTGGAATTCAGTTTGGTTAGATGTTTAAGTGCAAACTCACCTCACAGAAGTTGCCAGACTGCCTGCAGGGACTCAAAATTAAAATAAGGGGGAAATATCCAAGAGTTTAACTCACTAAAACCATCTGGAATTTCTAAAGAGGAACAGCACACACATGCATGCCCTGCTGCTGACTGAGCTATCAGATCAGGCACATTACCTTTCAGTTTTATTTCTCTTCCCAATTTTAAACTGATTAATTCCAATCAGCATAAAAAAAAAGGTTACACACAAGGCACAACTTCACTTCCTACCTTAATGCTGTCATTAATTGCACACTCTTAAATGTTCCACTTTGTGCTGCATTGGTTTTAGTAGACCAGTGTCTAAGTGGCCTCAGTGAACTCCCTGCATTTGGATCTGCTGTGCTGAATTAATCAGTACTTCACATGCATTCAGCTGACATATGGATAAAACTGAGTTCACAGGAACTTCCAAGGACACTCCATCTGACTACACCACATCAGAATATGCAAAACAGTTCCCAGGAGAGCCCAGCTGGTTAGCTCACTCGCGCCAGCCGCTTAGCTCACTCGCGCCAGCCGCTTAGCTCACTCGCGCCAGCCGCTTAGCACACTCGCGCCAGCCGCTTAGCACACTCGCGCCAGCCGCTTAACACACTCGCGCCAGCCGCTTAGCACACACAAGTGACATGGGTCTGAGTACCAATTATGCCCAAACCAGCTCTCCTAAAGAAGCAAATAATGTGCATACAAATAAAGCCTCAGGAAGCCAAGTGAGTTACTGACCACCAGAGTCTGCAGATACTTCATTCCAACAGAAGCTGAGGGGGACAGCTTCTGTTCCCCTCTCTGGCTGGTGAGTCTGAACTGCAGGAGTGTTAACATCTATGCATTTTACATACCTGAGTTCCTAACACTTGAAAGTATCAGTGAGGATCCTATTCCTAGTCTAGTGAGTGCACTGTGGTCAGATGTCAAACAACAGCTGTGCACATTGATAAACTCTGCCACTGAAATGTCTGGACCACTGGTGGGGCCCAAGAGGCTCACTCAGAGAAGACCTGGATCACAAGAGCGAAAAAGCAGTTTGGAAGCTGAAATAATGTGAAATCACAGAGTTGGTCCCTACACAGGCAGGGTGAACTCCTCAGAGACAGAACACTACAGAGAAACTGGTCTGGGTTTGCATCCAACAAGAGATGCACTACAACAGAAGACCAAACACTGCTAGAAAGGAGAAGGTGAACTGCTCCATTGGACAGAAAAGCAGAGCCCATTTTTGGCAGACCCTGTTACCTACAAAGAAACTGCACAATACCAGCTGCACAACAACAGACTTTGCAGCTCTTTTATTTGCACACCATACTTGGACACAACAGCCAGCTTTACTCTAAATCCCTCTGCTTTGCAGTGTGCTTCAGAACAAAGAAATACAGCAGTCATCCTACACTGAAAAGTCTTCATCAGCATCCTAAGTCAGCTTGTTTGTGCAGCTGGAACTTACTGGTAAATAGAGAGCTGGGAACACGAGCTCTCACGAAGCAGCACAGGGCTAAACCAAAGCATTCACAGCTACCACAGGACATGCTGCAAAGTAAGCAATTTACTGCTCTCACAGCTCCACTGCAAACATGTTAAGGAAAAGCTTTTGCCACAGAAAGCAGGCATTCCCAGCTGGTGCTGGAACTGCAGACCCTGGGATGGCATCGCTTTAAACAGGCAGGGAAAGATCCTGCAGGCAGCCGAAGCATGAGGCACGGCTTCCATTTGTGACATGAACAGCAACAGTGCCAAGTGGTGACACAGACTTTGTGCTCATTCTGCTGCCAGTGTAGTTCCAACCTCTTGCCCCAGGTAAGTTTTTGTCAGAGCTTCCACTGAGCTAACAGGGTGGCTGAAACCTGTACTCAGGTCCTGGCCCAGGCAGCAGCTCAGATCAAAAGAAGAATGATTTTCATTCTTCACATTAGCATTACTGCCTTCCTTCAGCCTGCTACACTGGCATGTTTTCCCAGCTAAGGATTTATCATGCTTGTGCTCTGACTGCAAGTTTCTGGTGTCACTTACCTTGCTTTTCATTCTTTCCCACCTTACTGCAGGGCTTTGTCAGCCTGTGAATTACCACACAGATCACAGAATGGTAAGATTGGAAGGGACCTCAAGGATCATCGAGTTCCACCCCCCTGCCATAGGCAGGGACCCCCCCCACTAGCACAGGTCACTCAAGGACTCATCAACCCTGGCCTTGAACCCCTCCAGGGAGGGAGCAGCCACAACCTCCCTGGGCAACCTGTGCCAGTGTCTCACCACCCTCACTGCAAACAACTTCCTCCTAACATCCATTTTCAATCTCCCCTCTGCCACCTCAAACCCATTCCCCTTGTCCTGCCATTCCCAGACCTTGTCAATAGTCCCTCCCCAGCCTTCCTGGAGCCCCCTTCAGATCCTGGAAGGCTACTCCAAGGTCTCCTGGAAGCCTTCTCCTCTCCAGGCTGCAGAGCCCCAACTCTCTCAGCCTGTCCTCACAGCAGAGCTGCTGCAGCCCTCTCAGCATCTTGCTGGCCTCCTCTGCACTGGCTCAAATACTTCCATGTCCTTCCTGTGCTGGGGGCTCCAGAAGTGCACACAGGACTGCAGGTGGGGTCTGAGGAGAGCAGAGCACAGGGGCAGAATCCCCTCCCTTGCCCTGCTGGCCATGCTTCTCTATTTCCACAGTGCAAGTACAGCACCTGTGATCTGAGTGCTTGCACAGTTATGCAGGAGAAAAGCATTCTGTGCTTTCTACAATTTCTAAGTAATTTATGACCAGCCACCTCACAGCCATGACTATGTCAACTAGAGTCAGCTGTCTTGTTACTGAGATCACAGCCTTAGTGTCAGAAGTGAGGAGCTGCTTAACACACGTGGAGTTTTCACTGTAACACTGCTGCATTATATCATAAATACAAGGCTTAAGAGTGCAGCCAAGTTAAGATTTGCAATTAGAAATCTTTCTGCAATCAGAGAACCTTTAAGCAGATAAAATCCCTTACCTTGTGAAAGGCACTGATTAGCCAGAGCTACCTGTCCAGAGTGTAAATACAGATTGAGACGGGTGAAGATGCTGCTCAGCGATGGAATTGTAATGAAGCAGAAGGCAACACAAGCCTGGAGCAGATTGAAAACATGCAGGGAGTTAGAGCATCATTACTGATTGTATACAAAATTAGGAATCAAAATCTGTACATCAGTTTTGGAGAAGACTTTCAGTAAAAGGCAAATATTATGTGAAGTCCAAAATCAATAATGAGAAACCTGAAGTTGCTATTTCAGTACTTATAACAATATTTATCAGTGCTGTCATTAGGAGCAGATTGGCTCAAAACCTGCTCCAAGAGTAACCACCTTGCAGCTCAAGACCAAAATCTAAGTAGAAAAGCAACTTTTGGTGCTCAGGGATAATCCATTTGCTGAAGTGGGCAAAGCAGGTGCCTTGTGTAGATGTGGCAGGAGGAGGCAGGTCTAGTGCAGCATGCTGCAACTTCAGGGCTCCGGGAGCAGCCCAGCCCCCTGGCAGGGGAGCAGCTCCCAGTGTCACCCTGGCTACCCTTGTCTAGGGCAGCAGGCACTGGTGCTGTGAGCCAAACTTCATTCACCACCAGCAGCATGTGTAAACTCCCTCCCAGTACACAGCTGCAGTTCATTGCTGCCTTTCAGGTGAGAAGAAAGGCAGACAGGCAGCTGGCACAGCCTGGGACACTTCAAAGCTCATCTGTCATGGGGGGGCTGGACTTGAGCTCTAGAGGTCCCTTCCAACCCCCAGGATTCTATGGCCACATCTGTATAGGCTCAGAGGCAGAAAAGCCAAAGTCAGAAAGCTGCAATCCCAACCCTGCTTTCAGCACAGCTGCACTGCTGTTACGAGACACAAGCTCAGGTTCTCCTCTCCCTGTCTCTCCTTTCTGTGACTGAGTTACACAGACATTAAGTATTTTACTCAAATCTCATTTCAAAGGCTGAGCTTTCTAGAATTCACATCAACACCTCTCCAATAAGTCTTCCTTTAGAGAGGGAGGCAATCTTACTGCTCTTTCTTAAAACAAAGCTCTTCTGAGACACTTTGGGTCTTGTTTTTTTGTTGTTTTTTTTAATGGTAACATTTGGCTTTAGAGAGTGAGGATCAATGGCAAAACCAGAAAATGAGGCTACAAAATAGTGCCAAAAATACTGACAGTTTGTAAAAATTCTACACCAAGGTGGCAGCAGATAGTAGTACCTGCTAAGGAGGCAGGCTGAGAGCTTAGCAGAGGCAGACCTACCCTGACAAAGGCAGCAGTCTTTCTGGAATGATTTCCTTTCATCACCCTTCTTGTTTCCATTGCTAACTGGTTCACAGACTACACATGAAAAGAGAGGAGTAAAAGCTTTATTAGGCCAAAGGCAAGTAACAACTCCATGGTGCACAGCATGCATTTAGAGAACAGGAACTGCCAGAAAGGACCCCAGGGTGGTGTGGCCTGCCTGTACTACCTGGGTTTTGGTGGGAGAGGTTTTGCAACTGCTTTTCAAAGTGACTCTGAAGCTTTGCGAATTTATTCAGCCAGAGTGCTGTTGTCACCTCCTTCCTGGTGTAAAAACAATCATGCCTGGCTAAAACACTTAAAAAACCCCCAACCAACCCACAAAACACAACCAAAATACTGAAAGGATTTAAGAGAAGATGCAATGCTGCAAAGGAGTAAGGTGCAGCTAATGCTCACCTCGCATGGGGCTCAGTACAAAAGAGATTAACCTTCCCTATCACAGCAGGACTCTGCCTGTGTCTGCAGCCAGACACACTCTAATCTCTCTTAGATGGAGGGCTACAGAAGACAGAGCCCAAATGTTGAATGCACAAAGGTGCCATTTATTTTATTAAAGCTGAAATCTCTTGCAAGATTGGCAGCTTGCTTTGCTGCAATGATACCATGCATGCCTGTCAAGAGAGTTCAGAGAGTTTAGAGTGATCAAATGAGAGGTGAGAGCAAACCTACTAAAAAACACCTGACAAAAAGGCTTCAGATGTATTTTGACATAGACTCATAATCTGGAATGGGAGAACTGCAAATATACTCCCAGTGATTAAGAGTGTGTAGCTGAAAGTGTAGCTTACATGAATCAGTTGGATTAGTACAGGCTCCAGATTGCAGAACATTGACCTGGCCTCAACATAGAAACTCAGCTGCTGTTCAAAGTCACGGCCAAATGAAACCTACAACAGACAAAGAGCCTTCAGTTTCACCTTTGCAGCGCATCCAGAAACACACAACTGGCTGTGGAGAAACCACAGGTATGCAAAAGTCAGAAAGCCCAAACAGGAAAAAAACCCAAGCATGGCTGACAAAGTACCACCTGGAGATCTCTCTGCTTTTCACTGTTCCAAAGGAGAGGGTTCAGGAAACTCTGAAAGCCCTACAAGGGCTTTTGGTCCACACTCCA
Source organism: Semnornis frantzii (assembly GCA_013399775.1). Lineage (NCBI taxonomy): Eukaryota > Metazoa > Chordata > Aves > Piciformes > Ramphastidae > Semnornis > Semnornis frantzii. The sequence goes on along the minus strand of VWYK01033599.1, from coordinate 344,822 downwards.
CAGCATTGTCTACCTCACAGATCAAATCTTTATCAAGAATACAACATTTAAACCCTGGACTTGTGAAGTAGTCTCAAAACTAACAGAACTCCTGTTTCTTCACAGTGTGGGGAGCTTGTATTTCAAAAGCAAATCAAGGGGGAAATCGAAACAGCACCAAAAAGATTAGAAACAGTTCCATGAAGCTTCAAAACAGCACCAAAAAACCAGGAATAGCTCCTGAAGCTTCGAAACAGCACCAA
>VWYK01033599.1:305854-337585 GCA_013399775.1 Semnornis frantzii | reverse complement strand
ACCCTGCCTCACCTTCCCCACGTACCCTGCCTCACCTTCCCCACGTACCCTGCCTCACCTTCCCCACGTACCCTGCCTCACCTTCCCCACGTACCCTGCCTCACCTTCCCCACGTACCCTGCCTCACCTTCCCCAGCCATCTCTCAGTGCATTTCCCCAGACCCTTCAGAGTGAATTCTCCACTTACTTAATAAAAGATTCCATAATGCACTTGCAAACTTCCACTCTCACACTTTCCTTCTGGAACATATCCAGAAATGGCAAGAATTTCTCCTGGAAGTACACATACATAAGGAAAAAAAATTAGGTATTCTCCACACAACAGCCCAAATGAATCACTTTGGCTAAGTTCTCATCACAGCTGCTTTAGTTAAAATGATTTCAATGTTTTTTGAAGACATCAATTGTGTGAAATAAATGGAAAAGCACTGATGGCTGAAAGATCCATCACATTTATTGACTGAAGAGATCCAGACTAAAATACAAAGCACAGAACTGTCTGAATCAAATGTTGTAAAGCAATCACATGCTTGAGCATGACAAATTCAGGTATCTATGGGAAGAAAAGACAGGAGATTAAAACCTGTGCAAACAGGCCAGGTGCCAGCAGTCATACTGCATATGTCCAAGATAACTCCTGAAGGTCCAAGACACTAAAACTTTCTTCAAACATAAGGGTTTATTTGTTAAGATACTGAAGTAATAGGGCCACCAAGACAGCAGCTCTGCTGTGAGGACAGGCTGAGAGAATTTGGGCTCTGCAGCCTGCAGAGGAGAAGGCTTCCAGGAGAGCTTGGAGTAGCCTTGCAGGATGTGAAGGGGGCTCCAGGAAGGCTGGGGAGGGACTATTGACAAGGGCTTGGAATGGCAGGACAAGGGGAATGGGTTTGAAGTGGCAGAGGGGAGATGGAAAGTGGATGTTAGGAAGAAGTTGTTTGCAGTGAGGGTGGTGAGACACTGGCACAGGTTGCCCAGGGAGGTTGTGGCTGCTCCCTCCCTGGAGGTGTTCAAGGCCAGGTTGGAGGAGGCCTTGAGTGACCTGTGCTAGTAGGAGGTTTCCCTGCCTATAGCAGGGGGCTGGAACTGCATGAGCTTTGAGGTCCCTTCCAACCTTCCCACTCTGTGATTCTATGATAATTATTTTCTGCATCACCTGAAGAACAGAGCAAGGGTTGGGGTTTGAGAACTATCTGAATAACCTGTGAACAGGACTCCAAACCCACAGGATCAGTTTGGAATTTTACTCTTCGACTGGTTTCAGTACTTTGACACTTGCTGTCAATCTTACAAGAGGCAGAGAAAGAAGAACCTAAGAGTCTCTGCCCCTCTAAGTTTCACTTTGTTTCAGTGCCAACCTTAAATCCCAGGACAAAGCATGTTACTGATGTATCATGACAAAGAAGTGGCTATAAGCAATTACATGACCACACCAATGCAGTGTTTTATCTTCCACTGTCACCTATGGCACAGTGACAGAGAGAATCTAACAGTCTAAGGGGAAAAAGAAAGGCACAGAAAATATTCATTATTCTCATATCAATTTAAGTAGTAAATAGCAAAAAGCTTCAAAAAGCTTTCTGCACTTTACCTATTCAATAAAAAGTTCTCTCATTATGTGAGCTTGCAAATAATCCAAATATCCAAGTCAGGTAAAGCCTCTTCAAGAAACATTGCAACCTATTTTGTAAAAATGTCTTAAACAGAGTATCACTCACCACTGAAAACAGCAGAGAGAAGTCATAGATGTAGGTAATAACTTTCTGAATAATTGACTGCAGCTAAAGGGAAGAAAAGGAAAATGATTGTAAGGTGAGTTAAGACTATCCACAGCACACATGATTGTTTCTTGGTTATTCATAGAACACTGGCTTAGAAGACACTTCAAGCCTTCATCCACATCATTTCTTTTCCCAAAGCAGGATCCACTACAGCTATGCTGTTGCTAGCAGATGGTTTTCCAAGATGTTCTTCAGAACTCATTTGAAGAGAAGCTGAGCAGCCTGCCTGCCTTTCATTTGTCCTTTACTTGTTCTCCAGCTCTCTAGGCTTAAACCCCACAACAAACCAAACAAAAACTCACCAAACCAGCTTGCTTTTTTAATATGCACTTTATCTACCCTCCAAATAACCACAAAAACCTTCCTCTAGAACCTCTTCAACTAATCCATCTCTCACCTGGCATGCAGTCCCCAGAACCGGACACAGTAATTCACTGAAGTCCTAACAATGCCAGGCAGAAATGGATTATTTGATGGTTTACCTCTGCTCAAACAGCCTGCCATGATTGCCCATTTCCTTCAAGAGAACACCACAGCTGATGCAGGAATTAAGCACTGCTACTTCTAAACACACAAATCATTCTAGTTTAACATTTCTCTGAACTGAGAAATTGATGTGCAGAGGAAAATGGAGGAACAAATCAGAGAATGTTCCAAAAGGCTTCCCAAATTACAGTCAGGGTTTAAAAACTTTAATTCTGTGGTAAGAGACATCAATAGTATTTAGTTGCATCTAAGAAAATCCACATTGGGTTTTCACAGATTGGGCCAAAGAAATTGTTTACCTGTGGGTAAGCATCTTCGAACGCTCGGTCGGGAGTCATGTGCCTGATAACATCAGCCAAAACTGTATTGACCTCTCGCCTCTGCGCAGCAAGAACTGAGGTTACACAGCAGTCATGAAGCCAGCACTTAAACACCTGAAGCCCAGGTGGGTAATTTAGTCCCATTTCCCAAAGCATCAGCTTCTATGAGCTCCACTTAAGCCAGGAACTTTACCACAGCTCCAGTAAATCCTTCTTTCACCTGGTCCATCTGCCACTGAAACACACAGCAGTGGGACGTGGAGGCAGCTCCTTCAGAGCCCTATCTGTTTTCCCTACCCAGCTTCCATCAAAGGGCATACACTCTGTGCACTGCTTCTGTTTTGAACACCAAGCTGCTAATAAAACCACTTAGTCTGTATCCCAAAACCTCCCAAGGAGCCAAAGAGACTTTCACCTACCGTAAAATGCCTGCAGGTATACTCCACCCACACTTCAGCACAGTTGATGTAATCCTAGAAAGAGAGGGGTCTGGTGTTACCCAGATGCACAGGGCCTTGGCAGACACACTTGCAGAAATCACACTTACAAGAATGAACTCCTCAGGATCTAGCACTAAGGACAAGCCTCCAAGGTTGCTGATGCAGAATTATGCTACACTGAAGCGGAGCTGGGGAAAGCAGGGATCACAGGCAGATGTTACAAGGCAGCCTTTTGGCTTGGGTCCAGAAAAGGTAAATCAGGCCATGCTAACTCAACAACTGCTACAGTTCTGCCCCAGCCACAGAATCAGCAGGGAAATAGGTGTGCTGGTTTGAGGCTAATTGGAATATTTTAATGAAAAAAAATACAATCCAAGACACAAACATGGATAATAGAGAGTCTCTCTTTGGGAGCTGCTGTGTCTGCTGGCCTCTCTGCTGTGTAACCCAACTCATCCCTCTGCTTCTAACTCCCCTTGCCCAGCCTCCAAACTCACCTTGCATGTAAGGCAGACCCTGGGGTAAGGCAGAGGGGTGGGGAGAAGGTGGAAGGGTGGTTGGGAGCCCCTGCTGGGGACTCTGATTTCTGGGCGGGGAATTGTGTTTCTGTATTCCCTTTACCTTGTCTATGTCTGTAACTATTCCTGTCTGTTGTGTATATCTCGGCTTGTACATTGTGCTGAGCTGTAAACAGAGTTTCAGTCCTTAACCTCCAGCCCCCTGAGTCTAGTCTGGGGGATTTTACAAAGCAGGGGGGAGGGATCTCCCAAACCACCAGAATAGGACAGACAAGTCCCCACCTGTGGGTTCTTCAGCTTTGTTATAACCTTCCAGGCTTCATTTAGTATTTGATGGCGATCACTTTCAGGAGGATCAGCCAATGCCAGGTTTAACCCCAAGGAGCGGAAGAGGAGATGCTGCAAGTTAATGAGAGACTTTCAGTTAAATGCAGAAGGTGCCTGGCAGGCCAGCAGTGCCCTGGGAGGAACAGTGCAGGTTTGTGCAGCACACCACCTTTTACTGGAATGGTGTGCAAGTTCTGTAGGTAATGTGGAGCACAAAGCACTCTGTCAGGCAAGGAATAGGAATTGTTACAGATTACCTACAAGGAGTTACCTTTGGGAATCCAGACTCATCACACTCCTTAATCATGCCAATGAAATCCATAGATCTCGTGGCAATGAACTCAGCTCTGAAGGCTGACATGACTGAGTTCAACAGCAAGGCACTGCAACAAGCAGAACACAAATCAATGCAGCTCCACAGCACCTAACATTCTGTCATCCCCCATTCATCTTAATCTCAACTTAGGCTGCCAACTGCCCCATATCTACTCCACATTTTGAAGGAGGGACTAAAGAAAAAAACCCTCCTGAATCGAGCTTGCAACCATGAGGCTTAATAAAGCTTTGCTAAGGAAACCCAGACAGCATTAAACCACTGGGTAAGGAAAAAGTAAGTCGGCCTGCAGGAGACTTGTTCCACACCAGCCATCACTTTAGCAGAGGTTTATTAGAAAGACCAAGTAAAGCAGGAATAGCTAACATGCTTAGAAACTTACCCTCTCTTTTTAAGCACAGTTCAGAACTATACTTTGGCAGGGCAAATCACTGTTGAAATTTTTCTCCCTGAATTAGACTGTTTGAGCATTACAAAAGTCAGATTTCCATCAGCTGAATTAAACTAAGTCCAAGCAAACAGTCATTATGATATGATAACCAGCAATGACACCTTTAGACATCTCTAATTAATAATTCAGACCCATAATTGTATTTGCAGCTGAAGTTACTGATGGAAGATGGAGCTCAATGCACTGCTGTAAAACCCAGCTTACTGCTACTGTTATGCAAACAGAAGAAACAAAATCCAGTCTAATTCAAGAGGCAATTCCTCTGGGCAAACTCAGCCATGAGACAGCACAGAAGCTGCCTCACAAAAACACTGTGTCCTTCCCTAGTCTGAAAAAGACAGTTTGAATAGAGGGCAGTTTACCTTGAGGGGAATTCTGTGGAGCACTTAAAATAGCCCAGTGTGCTCTGTGCTCCTGCCTGAGCATTAGTGGTCTCACTGCAGTCCGACTGCAATTTGTTTTTCTCATTAGACAGCTCCTTCCAGTTCAGTGGCTGCATGCTTTGCTACAGAGAGGGGCAGGCTGTCACTTCTCACTTAGATGGCTGTAGTGTAGTTCATGGAACATACTGAGGTTATTTAAAGATTTATATACAGAGCCTTCTGCTCTGTAATATTTTGACAGTCATGAGAAGACAAAAACCACAGAGCTCCGCTTTAGAAGAAAACCACCACACTTTATAGAACATTTAAACTGCATTATTCAACTTTCCAATAAAAAAGAGACATCCCCAAAACATTTCTCTCAAAAATCCTCATCACATTCAACATTTTGCCCTTCCTTCAAAGAGCAAACAGGCACAGGGTTGAAGCACCCAGTCCACCTTTACAAGGAACACTAAAAGGGGATTTAAAAATGAGTTCCACAAAACAAATCAACATCTACACAAAATCTTGAACCCAGCAGAACATGTGGATTATCTTTACCCACATTATGCACCCTGATCCAACAGCATCTTCACATCACCTCTTCAAAATCACACTTTGCCTGCACTCCTTCACTCAGTCACAGAATGCTAACGCTGCCATTCCTCAGGTAAGGGACAAGATTTTTGTTCCTCAGCCACTGCAGAACTGGACTGTGCAGAGCACATCAGAAAAACACAACAGGTAGCTCAAACCTTTACCAGAACTCAGCCCTTCTACCCAACAAACTGAACTGAGATTAGCTCATCAGCAAGACAAACTACTTTCACACAGCTGAGAAAGTACATCCAAGACTTTCAGACCCTGTTCCTGAGCTCCTTGCTGAAGGTGACTGCACACAGACTTCTAGGAGACATTTGGCATAATATTCATGTTTAAAAAAAAGCAGTTGCCTAAATACTGCCATTTCCTAAGGTGTCCCTTGTAAAAGGCATGCATGGGCTGGCTGCAGTCAGTGGTGGCTAGGAAGAAGGAGGAGAAGGATACTATAAAATGAAGCACAACCAGGAAATCAGAGCCATCACTGATGGAGAACACATTACATGTCCCAGACTTTGGCTTAGGAGCCACAATGAAGCAACCAAGTCAAATTACTTAACTTCTGCTCTGCAAGTAATCTACCAGATTTTAGAATTCATCTCTGGAAAACAGATGTTCATAATCACCATTTAGTGAGCTCAAAGGAGAGATTTTTACTGTGGTGACTCACGAGGGCTCATTACAGACACTAAGGAGTCTTTTGCATTGTGCAATACTTACTTGTTCCCCAATTTTTTGCATCTTTCCATCATCTCAGTAAGAAGGACCTGGAAGAATTACTTATTAAAAATCAGTGAGCAGAGACCCTGAAAATAAATGCAGCTTTAGTTACTGTAGCCAACTCTCCCAAAAGGAGTTTTCAGTACCTGCCCAATACCCTCCAATAATCCTGTGTCACCTTGCATTTACAGCACAGGACAATGGTGCACAACCATGCATAAACCACACCTACTCTGAGCACTACTGTGACAAGTTAACCAAAGCCACCATTTGACAGAAGTCAAATCTGCAGTCTTCTAGCCAGGTTATTTCTCAAAGTAATCACTGTTTGCCAGCCAGGTCAGTTATCTCTGGCAGGAGAGCTGAGGATTGCCAGGTGGGGTTGGTCTCTTCTCCAAGGCAACCAGCAACAGAACGAGGGGGCACAGTCTCAAGTTGTGCCAGGGCAGGTTCAGGCTGGATGTCAGGAGGAAGTTCTTGTCAGAGAGAGTGATTGGCATTGGAATGGGCTGCCCAGGAGGGTGGTGGAGTGCCCATCCCTGGAGGTGTTCAAGCAAAGCCTGGCTGGGGCACTTAGTGCCATGGTCTGGTTGCTTGGCTGGGGCTGGGTGCTAGGTTGGGCTGGGTGAGCTTGGAGGTCTCCTCCAACCTGATTGATTCTATGAACTTTCTGCCACAGAATGTAAAGCAGACTGACATTAAAACAGTCTGTTGATTATGATAAGCAATTAAAAAACTACAGTTGACTCAAAGCATTTTTCTATCTCTATGACAGAAGAAACTGATGAATTTAGGAAATAAAGATTAAAACAAGCCTGAAACAAGCAGGAAGACTGCCTGTAAGTGTAACCTGGGCTTAGTGGAAATGAATGTTCTCCCTGCATGGAAAGAGAGTTCCTAGGCTATTCATACTTGCTTCCACACCCATCTCAGTGCTGACAGAGAGGGGTTAGCAGGCAAACTGAACTCTTCATCCCATCACTCTCATTAGCATCAGCATTACCATGCCTGCTTACCTCAGGAGCGCGGTATGCAATGCACTGTAAGATCCAGTCTATAGCAGGAGAATACAGAGTCAGATACAAAGGAATCTCCACACATTGTTCTACCAGCTGATTCTGAACTGTATCCTCATGAATCTGGTGAAATAAAAGACAAAGCCATGGTTCTGCATTTAACAGGTGCTACAATAAGCTGGACAAAGGTTGTGTGTGAATGGAAACAACAGACGAGATCGTGCAGATATCCTGAAGTATTCCTTGCATGCTGGGGAGAAACTATGGAGTTCATAACATCCATTATTAAGTACAGAAACATCCTAAATGAAGCATTTTCAGCTTTTCAGAATGTATGTCAGTTTCCCATACTACATCTGGGCACAGAACAGTTCCTAAGTCTAGACTTAAGAACTTCAAAGATTGTTCAGGATTGAGGAGTGTGTTTATCGACTCTGCAAGTAAAACTCCTCTTTACTTACTTGTTTAAATGTTAGAAGAAAGTCAAAGAAGTTCTTGTTAAGGCTTTCTTTCAGCTGTGGTGCCACTTCCATCCCAACCTGCATGAAAAGAGAAATCAAGATTTCACCTGCACCTAGCACTGTGATTCAGCTGTAAGACTTTCTTAAAAGACTCTCCATAAACCAACAGATAAACCAGAGCTTGGGTGTGTGAGAAGGAAGAGACAGTCTGCTGATTACTTCATACAAACCCAAGTGGCTTTCCCTTAGCAGCAGAGCCAGCTGCAGGGAGCCTGACAGGGATTTTGATGCCCAGTGATAGCCTACCCTGCAAAGGTATGCTCTGGCATAGACTGCCACCAGCGGATCGCCAATCCCTCTGATCATAGCCGTCAGCCGTGGCAGGCACTCTGAAATCCCCCTGTGAAGATTTTCCAGACATGAAAATCAGATTTAAGAGTTGAGAACAGCTATCACCTACAGAGAAATCCAGTAGGCACCTTGCAGACTGGCAGCTGAGCATGAGTTACAGAAACACCTGCCAAAAGAGGCATGCCAGCTTAACTCTATGTCAGAAGTAAAATGTGATGTGTCCGGTAAGAGGTAACCACTGAAACTGCAGCATTTGCCATTAGGAGAGGTGGGAATTGGACTTGATGATCTCCAGAGGTCCCCTCCAATTCCTGCCACCCTGTGAGGTAGCCAGGTTGGACACCAGGCTTGCAAAAGACAAGCACAGCTGAGGAACTCCCCCTCCAGCCTGGAGGAAGAGCAGAGCTACAGAAAGGCTGTAATTCAATGGGAAGAGAGCGGCAGCTTAAAATGGAACTGGCAGAATTCTTTCCATGTCTCATTTTCCCACAGGTCCTCTTTGACAGAGCCATACTGGTGCCTGCAGATGAGGCCCCTCAGTTCCAGTAAAAGCACTGCTTTTGGGGATAGTGAAGTTGTCACTATAGTAGCAATTTGGCTCACAAGACTCATTTTGAACTGTAACTGAAGAAGGGTGGTTACACATGAAGGAACATTTTCAGTGCAGCAGCTGACACTGTTTGGCAACAGAGGAAGCTTATACCCAGATTTCCAATAGGTAATAGTTTGGTGCTCCCAAATCATTCCCCCAGCTCTGTCTCTAGCAATACAGCACATTTTCCTTTCAGACTTCTATCCTGCCACACTCTCTGTCTTAACCATGTTGCTCCCCTCTGCACCACTTGAAGCTGCTGGTTTCAGCTTGCAGACTCCAGATGTCACAGTTGTACCTCTACTCCAGAACTGCAAGCACTGCTGCATTTCAAAGGGGCCTTCTCACAAACAACTCCAAAACCTCTCAGCATTGGCTCTTCTCAGAGGTTTTGCAGGGCTGAGGCTTTGAGATTCATTCTGTCAGAGCCCACAGAACTTGCAGGTTTAACTCCATAAATTAGTTTCTAAGCTTGCCCATGCACTTCCTTCCCATACTCAGGAGTTACTCTTACGTTTTGGACAGGAACTTATTGCACTTCAGGATTGCTGCTTCCACATAACTAAAATGAAGCCAGGTCAAGGAATAAAACAAAGATGCATGCCATTTAAAAACATGAAAACCTACACCAAACACATATCAAAGCAACTATTTCAAGCTCTTCTGCAATAAATCACTAGCATCAGCAAAGTGTAGTGAGAATGATCTGCAAGATTTTTGTCTCAAAAGTTCTCAGACATTGATTCTGCTCTACCACTGCCAAGCTGCTCACAGCCAGTAACTCAGCATCCCCTTTACTTTGAAACATGACTCAAACTCAAAACACACAGCCTGAAACACACCAAAGTCAGTGGAAACATCAGATTGCTGTGGGGTCTACTGAAACACACATCTTTCTTTATGGAAGAGTCTGAGAAACCAACAGACACACTCAGAGCCTCACTTGACAAGGATACAATCTGGGAATGAGTTCTCTGATGGAAGCAATCTTGAAAAACCAGTTCAGACAAGTTTCTTTAGCTGTGTCATTAACACTCTCTGGAGAAAAATTATCTGAGAAAAAAAAACAACAACCAGCAACACAGAAACAGTCACATTCTTCCTGGGGAAAAGGTACTTTTCATCCTAGGTTTAAAATTGTGTTCTCTTTCCTTTCAAGGAGATAAACAGCAGGAGAAACCAAGCAATACATTTTACATTTGCTTAGCAGCAATCTCGTGCAGCAGCAAGAATGAAGGACACAGGCAGCAAGAAGAGGTAACTCGAGCTTCTGTCTTGCATTAAGTCATGCAATTTCAGAAGCCAAAGGCAAGCATTCAGAGCTGATCTCACATCTGCCACTCAGAAATCTCACTCCTGCCTCCCTTTCAAAGCAGAAATTGTGCAAATAAAGCAAGGAATCTCCAACAAATATATACATGTATATAGCTCTAAAGCAAACACATACATATAAAAGAGATGAAGCACCCAAATTCTTCAACATATTTTTAAGAGAATTATTTAAAACTATATTGCAAGAAGCAGGAAACATTAGACACTGACACAACTCTCATTTTTGTACACTGAGCATCTAACAGTGAAGCTCTGGGACTATTTGTGTCAGCTGCCAGCAGGAAAAAGCTGCCACTCCCAGGGTGGAACAGATGGGTTAGGGGGACAGTGGTCTGGGCAGGCAGGCACAGAGCTACATGGCTAACTGCCTCCTTCCCTAGGCTGCCTGGAACAGAAGGCAAACACAGGCTGCGGAGGATCAACCCAGATCTGAGGCAAGATGACTGGGAAGGATGAGTCCCTCTATCCTCAGTGCTAAAGCTACACAATCAGCTTCTGCTGTGACTGACTGCTTGTAAAGCCCTTGTGAAACAGTCTGCAAACCCCACTGCTGTCCCACCCCAAAGGTGAGAAGCTCCTGCTCCCCAAGAGTTCCCAGCTTCCACCACTAGAGAAGCCACAAGCTAGACGCTGACTGCAGGAAAATGTTCTTTCTCATCTAGGACCAGAGTTGTTCTCATCCCACTTTGGTTTGCTTAGTTCCCACAGCATGAGGGGGTTGGGCCTGAAATCCCCAAGGGTTGCCACTGCCACGCACAGCAAGCACAGCACAGATCCTTCTCCCTCCCACTTTTATAGCTGCTTGGGAAGTTCCCAGCAGCAATGCCCCTGGTAGCTGTAGAGTGCAGCAAGAGCTCCAGGATGGAGGTGACTGTCCATTCATCAGGACCTGCTACAGGGCCTCTCTGCCTTCATTAATGTTTATAAGAACAGTTTGTCAGACCTGCAACAACCAAATTTCCCTTAAATATTTTCTGCAAGCTTATTTCAAATTGAAGTATTTCTCTAGCCTCTGGCTCTAATCCCATGGATTTAACTGCAACCTAATGGTGCTGCTGCACTGCCAACTACAGAGTAAGAATGGTTCGTATTTCAAGGACTTCATATGCTTCAGCTTGCAATGAAATCCCTGTGCTTCCATGGAAGATTTCAGTGCTTTCCTGGAGAGGCCCTTCCATATACATTCACACTGAACACCTCGAATTAGACTTTCATACTGTGCTGGAATTCCAACTGAAAACACAGAAAGGGCCCAGGTTAGACATATGCTGCCCTGGTAAGCTGATCACCAACTCAATGACAGCCTTCTGCTTCTTCCAACATTCTTCCCTAACTAAAGCAAAACTATCCAGTTTCAAGTGCAGCAACAAAAACATCTGTTCACCAAAAACTGAGGCTCTCAGCTTTGTCTGCTACATTGGTGCCACTCACTTTAAGCTATTAAAATACAGTACTTCCATAAAAGAATGTATGCTTAGAAAAGGAAAAAAGGCAACAGTCTCCCCTCATCTAATTTGGCCATTCATGTTTAATTCTCCCTCTGCTTATGCATAATGATTTGTAATTTCAAGCCTCAGCAGGACCTGGTTTATATTTAGTGACATCAAAGCCACAAGGACATTTCAGCATACCTTAGGTGTAATAAAATCTTCAGTTAGAGATGCAAACTTGCATGAGCACTGAGACTGGTGGGAGTTATGAGCTCTGTTAAACACCAAAACTCCCTAGATCCAAATCAGAACTTTTTCCATAGTAGCACAGGTCCTGCTGAAGCCCTCTCAAGTGAGGGCAGACATTGCTTTTTCCCAGGAGCACAGCAGCAACCATGTGAAGTTACCTGACAAAGAGACACGGTTGTCCACACACATTGACAGGATTCTGTCATACACCAGTTTCCCTGTGAAAAATAAATTCAAAAGTCATTCCTAACCAACTGCAAAGGACACAACTTTGAGTCAAAGGGTCTCTCTCCAGCACACCTTGGAATTAGCTGGAAAGCACTCCCCCGAACACTAACAGGATGCTGCCCTCTACTGAGGCCTGCACTCTGCAGACCGAAACATTTATCTGGCTGCCTTGTGTGCAGAGGCAGCACCCGGGGCAGATTCCTCCCAGGCCAGGGAAGGACAGCTGGGCTCCTGTCTTTGCTGAGTTTGCCTATTATGTTGACTTCAGCAACTGCTAGGTAAGTAGGAAGGAGAAGAAAGAGGAAGCAAGACCTGACAAAATGATTGTTTCTGTGTCATGGTGCATCCTGCCAACCATCAAAGTCCCCTTCTGCTTTGCATGCCGGGGCAGAGCTTTCCCATAACGTGGCACAAGAAGAGGAACACATCCAGTGAGTAACAGCTTCACTTCAAGGATCATTTACAATTATAAAGCTAGGTTTAGAAACTCAGTAACTATATTTCAATCACTTCGCAGTCCCTATTCAGCTAAAGAACACTTTCTGACCTTCCTTTCTCAGAGTGAAATACTGAGTCAGAAGGCTGCCAAAATGAACTTTTCTCCTTAATTTGGCAGTTTTAAATTTCAGAATGCAGAGATCAAGATCACTTCCAAGGTTTTGTTCTAGATATCCATTAGCACAGAAAGCACAGAACCATGAAATTACCTACTTTTTAAGAGTGTTTGAAGGACTATGTTTCTACCACTGGTATCCAAACGTTTCTGTTGCAGAGGCTCAAACCGAGGGTTGTTTTAAGGACTCTTCCATAACCTTGATGTTTTCTAATATTACCAAAAACTTCTTTTGATCAGTTAGGAAGTTTGGCACATCAGATACTTACCAAAAGTGTCGAGGATGTCTGTTATTAAAACAAATTTACTTGGATAGAAGCGGATTACTTTTGTGTCTGAAAGAAGCTTTGAACACTAGAAGGGAAAAGAAAATATACATGTTTTTAGAGGACAATGCAAGTTAAGTGTTTTTACTCTAGACAGGCTGAAGCAAACAAGTGTGCACAGATGGAAAGGACAAGGAGGAACAAGTACCCAGCAAAAAGCATGAGAAGCTCTACCAGCCCATCAGGACTCTGTTTTTCAGGCTGTTCCTCACTTTCAGCAGTGCTATCACAGACCTGGCTGTCCCCATCACGAGTTAATCCACAATGCAGAATTCCAGCTGACTCTGCAGACCTGTGCATTTGTTCACACAAGACAAATTCTCAGCCCAAAGCACAACAAGGCAACTTTTTCTAAGGTCACTGCTCAGTTTCTCACCACCTCTCTAATCTTCCAATATGGAATTCAAAATCTGATAGAGGCTAAACCAAGAAATCATTTTAAAAGTTTAGAAGTTTGGTTTTTCAACACCTCTCTGTATCTCATGCAATGAGTTCAAACATTTTAGAACAGGTCAGCTGGTCCACAGGCAGCTCTTGGGAGGAATCTGTGATCAGGCACCACCCACAGGCACCCAGGACTACAATGAGGACTGCTGCAAAGCCACATCTGAAAACACATCAGCCAACTTCTAGTGGCATTCAACCCAAGTCCAGGTAGGAACAGTTTGTTATAGGAACTCAAAATACACAGGGAGCAACTGATTTGTTTGAAAGATACTTAATGAAGCCATACTTTGTTTACCAAGATGGTGCAAAGACTCTGGAGCAAAGAATCATTTTTCACCTGGAGAAAATGGGCAAATGAGTGACTGAGAGAGAGGCAGTTCCTATGTGAGCCAAAGGTGGCCTTTAACCACAAGTTTTCTGCTGTCCCTCTTTAAGACTGCCAAGTACAAAATTCTGTGTGATCCCTGTTCTCTCTCTCCTCTTACCATTCTATGGTTCTATAGTGAGGGTGGTGAGACACTGGCACAGGTTGCCCAGGGAGGTTGTGGCTGCTCCCTCCCTGGAGCTGTTCAAGGCCAGGTTGGAGGAGGCCTTGAGTGACCTGTGCTAGTGGGAGGTGTCCCTGCCTATGGCAGGGGGTTGGAACTGGATGATCCTTGAGGTCCCTTCCAACCTTCCCATTCTATGATTCTATGATTCATCAGGAAACAATTCTTTGATCTCAATGGAATAATTAAAGATCAGCTTGTTATGACATTCCAAAAATCCAGGAGGCAGCCCTATGCCCCATAAGACTGCTTTAGTTATACAAGAAGGTCATAGCAGCTGAACATGCTTAAATGAGGGGTTCACTTCAAGCTCTGTGCTTCAGGCAGGAATGTTAGAAGGCAGCAAAGAGAGCTGAGGGCATACAGATCCTGCAACCAAAGCAGAACCTTCCCTATTGCATGTGAAGTCAGTCACCTCCAGATAAAGGTATTTCAGTAGCTGTTTAGGACCTACACACACACCACAAACGCCTAATCACTTCTCTTAGAGCTCACAGAGATAATCAACTTACTTCAGCTTGCTCTAAGTAGCTTAGCTGATTCCAGCTTGACAAGTAAAGTATCTAGGAAAAGGCAGGTTACAAATTCAGACCCTGCCCTGACAACCACCACTGTCCCTGCACAAAATAAGGGCTCCACCTCCAAATGACAGCTCTTGTGCCATTTCATCACCAGTTCTTAAAACAAAGTCGTGCTGGCATTAAAATAAACCTGCTTCTTCCAGCCCCCAAAAAGCCACACCTGGTCCTCCTACTGCACACCCATCTGCATGGGGTACTGATGCTGAGAGACTATGTAAGCAAGCACAGCCTGATGGCAAGGAAACTGCTCTTGCAACTATGCCATGGACCAGAAGAACCACAACAAGGAAAGTACAGTCAGGTTTCTGCCCTGTCCTGCTTTCTAAATATAGAATTATTCTCCTTTATGGAAGGCTTTTGTCTTCATGTTAATTACCCAAACACCTACTGCATTCTTACACAATCTTTCAGTTAAGGCCAAGCATCTGCAGCAGGAAGCTCAAGTGTCAAGTGAACACCACACAGACAACACTTGGAGAGGTATCAATCTGATGCAGCCTAAAGCACCTCTGAAAGGACATTATTTGTGAAACCACTTGGAACATGACCTGCAGAAGCATGAATGTGTAGGTGGCCACTGTGTGTCAGACACTGTACTTGCACAGCTGTCACTGCACTGCAAATACAGCAGGTCCATGACCCTTTTCTCCTCCTCTGCACTTCTAATATTGTGTTCTCCTTCACTGAGATCTTCACACACTTCACAATGCTGCATATGGATTTTTTTGGGTAAATAATAATAATAGTGCTGATTTCATAGGATTACAACAGAACATTAGGTTAGATAGAGTTTGTTTATCTCCTGTCATTTATGTTTCATTTCCTTTACTGTCTTTACCACAATTTAAGCTGAAATTGCTGCAAATAGTTTTCACAAAAGTATCCAGCATGAGGAAAAAAATCCTGCCTTTATATAACCCTGCTTGATGACTATTAGCATTACATCAGTTTTACAGCTTTTAAGGATGTCATTAGCTGCTCTGTCCTCTGATGCACTCTGCCTCTGGCTTTTCTTTAAAGGCCAAGGCAAACAAAGAGGAATTAGTTGTCCTGTTCCCCCCTGCTCCCCTCACAGCCCATCACCCTAAATAAGCCAGAAGAAGACTGATGAGAAGTTTAAACAGCAAAACCACAAAACACACAAACCCAACAAGAGCCACCCTCACCCAAACAAAAACACCCAAGCACTTTAAAAAATCTGGAGCTGTTTTCTGTACTCTACAAGGGTCCTGCCCCACATAATCCAGCAAGTCTGGATGGGGAAAACTGACACTCAAATAGTTATTCTGCTGTCATTTGGGATGTGGGGGCTAAGAGGTAGCAAGGGAAAAGATGTCCTAGAAAGAGTTGATATCACTATGTCTTTTTTTCTCTTAACTTTAACCAGTTAACCTTTCCACATCTGATATTTGGCTGCTCTCTTTTATGAGAATTCCATCCCACATACCCTAAACAAAATTCAACCTATAACAAAGCCGAAAATCCAACTGTTGACAGCACTCAAAGCTCAGAAGCAAAGGGAAGAGCAGAAGAAAACCAACAGAAACCCTTCTTTCCCCAGGAGAGAAATGAGACAAGCCACAGCACATCAAGCTTACTAGCTCTGTCCAGAGCACAATGTGAAAACTCACCTGGATGACTATTTTCAGAGCTTTCACTTTCTGATCAGAGGACCAAGCATCCTTCAGAGACTGGTTCAGTTCTTCAATTCGGTTCATGTAGTCCTGCTGAGTCAAATTCAGTATCTCTTTCTGTGACCCCTGGCAAGAAAAAATAATTCTTGATAAGAGGAGAAGGGATGGAGGGAGAGTGCTGATATTACAGAGTTAAATCACCAGAGGATTGATGTGTTTTATATAGAGAAATTCTCTGCAGCCTGCAGAGGAGAAGGCTTCCAGGAGACCTTAGAGTAGCCTTCCAGAATCTGAAGGGGGCCTACAGGAAGGCTGGGGAGGGACTATTGACAAGGGCTGGGAATGGCAGGACAAGGGGCAATGGGTTTGAAGTGGCAGAGGGGAGACTGAAAGTGGATGTTAGGAGGAAGTTGTTTGCAGTGAGGGTGGTGAGACACTGGCACAGGTTGCCCAGGGAGGTTGTGGAGCACAGAATCACCCAACCTGATCAAAGATCACATTCTGTGCTTCTGTGCTCCACAACCTCCCTGGAGGTGTTCAAGGCCAGGCTGGAGGAGGCCTTGAGTGACCTGTACTAGTGTGAGGTGCCCCTGCCTATGGCAGTGGCTAGAACTAGATGAGCTTTGAGGTCCCTTCCAACCTTCCCATTCTATGTTTAATATATTTGTCTAAATACTGCATAAGCACATGCAGAATAAGGACATTCTTAAAAGGTTCCATGAAATATTAATTATTTCACAAATTTATTTCACTTTTGAAGTGGTGATGTGACTGGATCAGCAAACTTTCTCACCTCTTCCAGATCATCCAGCTCTTCTAACCTTGTCCTCACTTTTTCAGAAACTGCTGAGCCAGTGCTTGTAGCTTTCCCTGTAAAGAAGTACAGGTTTGAGTTTCTTTTACATTTAAACACTTGGGACTTCTAAAAAGGAAACGAGCCTGAAGGAGCCTGACAGACTCAGACAACTCTTCAGCTTCCATGACAGAAGACAAGTTTGAGCTGTTTGGTGGCTACTCCTGAAGCCATTTAAATGTCCCTAGAGGTTGTTCACCCTGAGCAAGTGAGCAAAGCTGACTACAAACGGATTGTCTTGCAGGTTTTGCTGGTAAGAAAAGACCCAGGGGCTAGAACCACAGGATAATGTAGGTAGGATGTGCCCCGCTCTCCTCCTCAAAGCAGGGCCAATTTCAAACTCTGAGACTGTACAGGACCATATCCAGTCAGTTTGACGATAGCTAAGGATAAAGCTTTTACACCCTCTCTGGACATCCAGTTCCAGTGTCTGACCATTCTCATCCCAAAAAAGTATTTCTTCTTTTGTTGTTTTCTTTTTTTTTCCCAGAAGCTGAAAGGCTGCAAGTTAACTCATATACAAAGATTCTCCTTTACTATGCAATCAGCCATGACTACTTAGCCCAGATTTGCTTCACTAGAAAACAGGATAAAATATTTAACATTTGGTTCTTTTTTGAATGCTCAGCACAGAGATGAAATATTTTCACTTTCATGTAAAGAGAATAAATGAACAACTTCCCACAGGACTTGTTTGCTTTCCCTTCCAGCAAGCAGAAGAATTGATAAACATGATCCTCAAAACTATCATTGCTCACTTTAAATGGAATGAAGTTTCAAGCTGCAGTGGGAGGCAGTGAATTTCATTTCCTTCCACATCACATAATCACAAATTCATTAGCCTGCAGAGCATATGAGACAAGGTGGTTGGATGGGTTCCTTTTAACAATTGTCTTAGGCAAAAATCCAGAAGTCTGATTCCCAAAAAGAAACACCATAGAGCCAATCAGATGTCAGAACAGGGAGGAAAGAGGAAACGTCTCGACTGCTCTTCACCACAAACCTGTCACTGCATCCTGCATCAAGCAAACCCTGCTATTGTTAGAAACGAGCTGCTCACCTTTTTCAGATCCCATGTACAGATTCTGTGAGGAGACAGGAAAAGCAAACTTTTAGACAACATGCACTTGTTAGCATGCCAAGAATGCACATGGCAATTACACTGCTAATTGAGCCTCTTTGCTCTTCACTGTTTAGCAGCAGACATGAGACTAGAAGCTATTTGTGGTGTTACAAAACTACAACTTAATGACTTCTAAGTGTCACCAGACTGTTGGACTCTGCTCCAACACCACCACTGTAAGTGAGAGTTTGCAGTACAGCTTTCTACAACATTAGCATTGAATGGAGAGGACCAGCATTTACTCAAGAAATAACTGCACAGCAAACTGCCTCACTGAAAACAGAACTGGAGAAGCTGCCACTCACAATAGAGAGCTTCTCCGTCGTTGTGTATCTAGCAAGAATTTCACCACGTTTGCTTGCCCAGGGTTCAAAGTCACTTCCCACTGCAGAGCTGTCATCTTTATCCCGTTTCTTTCGTGTGCTGTCCTGGGAAGGGAGCATGAATGGAAGTGTTACAGACAAATGTGGCAAGGGAGAAGGCTGATAAAGGTCACCTGAACGTTTTCAAGTGCTTACTGATCCAAAAAGCTACAATAGCAAACAAAAATGTAAATCAGTGTCAGCATAAACCATGCAGATCACAAAGAGCATTTTGTTCATTCCTGCAGCAGACTTGCAACCTGCATTAACCTCCAAGCCCCTGAGACAAAGGTGTCTTACCCAGGACTGGAGCTGCAGTTTGTTTTTGTGGGTGTTCTGGTTTGGGGGTTTATTGTTTGTTTGGGGTGGGGTTTTGGGGGGGTTGTTTTGTGGTTTGTTTTTGTTTTGCTGTTGTTTTATTCAGCTAACTGCCCTGCAGTGTTACCATGCTAGCAGTCGTCACAGGATCCGCGGCTGCTGCAAACAGTGACAAGGGATCGGTACCGTCCAGCACACTGCTCAGAGGATCCAGCACAGAGCTGGAAGAGGAGGAGGATGTAGAGGAAGTACTTCCTTTCCGGTTCATCTTCTTGGTCTTGGATTCAGTAACCTGAAAGCAAAACTCAGAGCTATCAAACAAGGTTTCCTCTTCCTCATCTGTTCTTCAGTGAATCCCCCAAATATGTACCACATCGATTGTGCTGTGGCAGTGAAAGCCAAGACTCATCTGCCAGAAACTCCTCACAATCAGCATTTTCACTGAAACATCTCTTTCAGCCCTGAATCTGGAGGCACTCTGCACTTTTTTCTTTTTCCTTCCAATTCTGGGTCTACAGATCTGTAAGAACAACCATTCTGAACGGAAATTTTGTTGTGTTTCTCCCTCTCCTCCAGTCTCTTCCTTGCTATTTGATTTCCTCTACCAGCCTCATCTTTACTTCTCCTGCACAATACTTCAACATCAAATCCATTCTTAAGGCCTGTGTCTTATCTCCTCACTGACCTTCCTGAGTAGAAGCTGCTGTCCATTTATCATGCATTAGCATGTGGCTACCATCTCTTCAAAGCTGGATGTTTTTGCACATCCACACTTTAAAAAGCCTCTCCTACATTAAAGAAATGATAAATGTTTTAAAGCATGCAGCTGACTGGAATTTAACCCAAACCTTACATCACACAATTATGCAGGTTTGATTTTAAACTTATCCATTATTCAGCATTTAATGCAACCAAGAAAACCTGCAAGCTGAAATGCTATAATAGTCTAAAGGAGACTGCTTTTGACACTTGAGAGCACCAGCACATTTCTGTAAAGGGCAAACAGCAGAAGAGACCTTGGTGCCTCTAAGGCAACAGCCCACTAACACAGAAGGAAACTTCACCTCCACCAACAGCTTCTAAATCTTGTAATGCTAATGGAGGGGGAAGTAAGAAGGAAGACACAGTTTGAATTCGTATTCATTTTCCAGAAGTACAGAAAGAGACTCACTGTAATGGGTTTTAGCGGATGGTAATCACCAAAATCCAAGGGTACAGACTCCAGCTTGCAGAATTCCGATTCTGAAACATAGTTTCTTGACCTTGCGTGCCTTAAAAGAGAGAGCAAGAGTAAGGGGGAAATGTACATGAACAACCGTGCCCCCACACACAGAGAAACATTTTCTATGTCCATACAGGTGCAGGCACATTTACAGAAAGAAATGCATAAGTCAATGCTAAGGCCAAAGTTCTCTCTGCTGAGAGATGGCCACCAAGATGCTGAGAGGGCTGCAGCAGCTCTGCTGTGAGGACAGGCTGAGAGAGTTGGGGCTCTGCAGCCTGGAGAGGAGAAGGCTTCCAGGAGACCTTAGAGTAGCCTTACAGGATCTGAAGGGGGCTGCAGGAAGGCTGGGGAGGGACTACTGACAAGGTCTGGGAATGCCAGGACAAGGGACAATGGGTTTGAAGTGGCAGAGGGGAGACTGAAAGTGGATGTTAGGAGGAAGTTGTTTGCAGTGAGGGTGGTGAGACACTGGCACAGGTTGCCCATGGAGGTTGTGGAGCACAGAAGCACCAAATCTTCAATCACTTTTGGTGCTTCTGTGCTCCACAACCTCCCTGGAGGTGTTCAAGGCCAGGTTGGAGGAGTCCTTGAGTGACCTGTACTAATGGGAGGTGTTCCTGCCTATGGCAGGGAGTTGGAACTGGATGATGCTTGAGGTCCCTTCCAAACTTACCATTCTATGATTCTGTGTATCAACTAAAACTGAAGGAATTTTACTTCCATCCAGCTGTATTCTGCCTCTACAGCTGGATTCACTTCCATTCCATTGGGGATCAAAAGGGGAACTGAACAAAATATCTGAATGTGTGACTGACTGGTGGAGATTCCTAACCACATCTTTTAAACTGAGTGAAAGAAAAAGGTAAATGTGAAAACGCAATGGGGAAAAAAAAGAATCAGTGAGCATGCAGAGTCTGTAAAAAGTCCATCTACCATGTAGCTGCTCAAGTGATAAGGCAGCTTGTAACACAGCTAATACCAGGGACAAGTTCAAGCTTGCTCTGACATTACCTTCCACTTACTCTCCAAGGAAAGGAGATTAAGCATTCCTTTCTGGGCCACAGCTGTGCAGCCAACTTCCGAGGTAAACAAAAATAAGACCCAGGCTGAGCTGGGGTATCATCCCCCAGAGCTTCCTGCAAGCACATTTGCAGGTGTTGCTTTAACAGCAGGTTTGAGCCTTCGCTCACACAAGAGCATCACTGCAATTGCCTTCAGCACTTGCCAGACTGCCAACCTTTTCCTCTCCTCCCTGGGCCTGCTGCACTTTTTCCTTACCCTCAAGCAGCTGAAGCTCTTTCAGCACCCAGCCCACCCTGTGAGCCCAGGAGCCTCCCTCACACTGCACACGGCCAGTCCCTGAGCAACAGAGGAAGCAGCCTGCACCTCCTCTTCTCAGTACACAGCACCTGCCACTGCAGCCAGTGCTTGCCCTAAAGCAAAGGCTTCAGGAAGCTTACAGGCAGCCCAAAGTATGTGAACCAGAAAAGAATCACTCCACAACACAAGACATTATCAGTAACTCAAGGAAGTGCATCCCCCTGTGATGCCCTTAATTTGAACGCTGTTAGTGCAACATGTTTTTCTTCACTGCCATTTCTTCTCACACACATTGCTCCACAAAACACCTTTTTAGAATTAGCATCTGTGATGCCTTGGGAGTTACCACACACACCCCCAATGAAATCACCCAGATGAGACTCAGCTGGCTGGAAGGGATGAAGCTGTACTTACAGCTCAGCACGATTTACAAGCAGATGTATACACAATATACACAAATATTTATAGAAATAGACGAGTTGATTAATACAGAAACATAATCCCCCTCCCAGAAAATCAGATTGCCAGGAGGCTCCCAACCCAAACCTCCTTCCCCCTCTTTCCCTCCCTTCAGCAATAAGCTGATCAATCATAGAATCACAGAATTATATCTCATGTGAGCAATCTGGAGAGAGCTGAGAGGTCAAAAAGACCACAAGGAGGTTAGGTCGGATTAGAGTTAAGGCAGAAATCAACCACAGAGTACCAGAGAGAAGGAGCAGAACTGAGCACTGAGCAGTGTGTGTCTGAGTTATACTTTGACCAGTTGCATTTCTCAGCAGAATGAGTGATACAGGTTACTGTTGTTGGTTTTCTTTCTTCTCAGGATTTAATTTCTCTCAGTAAAATATCCAAATTAGCCCCAAACCAGCAGAGTACCCAAGAATGCTCTACTACAGCGGCACTAGAACTGTGGCGTTGCTAGAAACTGACAGGGCCTCTGCAGCCCGCGAACACCGGGGCAGACTGGGGGCGGGCAGGCGGGGCGCAGAGCGGAGCTGCCTCTCAGGGCGAGCCCGCAGGGCCCCCTGCTGGCGGCGGCGGGAAGAGCGCTGCTTGCCCACACCGGGACACACAGAACGGGACCAAGCCAAAGCTCTGCGGCCCTTCAGCAAGTTTCTCGCTCAGCTCGGGGCAGAGCAGCCCACTGCAGCGCAAGAGGCCGCGGCCGTTCTTTCTCGTCCGGTCGCAGCAGCGCTCCTGCCCCCAAGCCGCCTCCCCCGCAGCTGGGCGGTGCGGCCGGCTCCGGGCAGCGCTGACAGCTCCGGAGCCGAGCCCGCTCCGGCGTGAGAACCCCACCTAACATCGTGCAGAGCTCTACCAGCGGCACGCACTGGTAACCAGCGCGTTATCAATCTGATCCTATACTCAGATTTATGCAGAAATCCGCCGAAGGAGCGGCCGGACCGCGTTCGCAGGCCAGCCGAGCCGCGGCACCCACCGCCCCGGTTTCCTGCCGCCAGCCGCGGCGCTTCCCGGCCCTCATGCCCGGCAGCCCCGAACTCCGCCCGCACCGGACCGGGGCTGACTGGCGCTTTAGCTTCCTGAGGGATGAGGCTTCCCCAGCCCCACAGCCATCGCCCAGCAGAGGAGCTTCCCCCACCGACACACTCGAGCACCTTCCTAGCCGCCCGCGCCTCAACGCTGAGACCCCTGCGCCATGAGGGGTGGCGAGAGGAATCCGCAGCTCCCTCAGGGCCAGCTCCACGGCCCTTCCCTCCCGCAGCGCCCAGCCCCGTTCGCCGCCCCGCAGAGCCTCACCACGGGAAGGCAGCCATCTTGCGCCCGTTCACGTGACGCTGCCGCCCCGCCGCGCCTGCTGCCGCCATTTCCCGCCCCGCCCCGCGCCTCGCCCCGCAGCCGGGCGCCGCCGCAGGAGCGCCTCACAGAGCCTTCCTGCGGGGCATTGTACGAGGCGCTCCGCGGGCGTAAGGCCACCGGCAGATTGGTCGGGAACGGCGCTGCGAGGCGCAATGCCTGTAGCGAGTGACTTTTCAGCCCAGAAAAAGGCAAAGCGATGCAGTTCCTGTTAAAGGTTTAAAGTTTACTGTGCAGCATGTTTTAAGTAAAAAGCAAGACAGGTGAAAATGAAATAAAGTACAAAAATAAATACACTTTTATCATGATACCACAATTGAACACGAAAGTTCAAATTAAATACACATAAATACAAAACATCGAGTATAAACCCAAATTCTGGCACTTGTCAAGAGAAAGGCCCCACGAAAGTTAAAAAAACCCTTGTGCTACAATGTTTTATGACACGTACCCGAAGCATGCTCAAAGTAAGAGAGGTTCAGATGCGAAACCCAAACCATGTAAGCATTTTTGCCAACATGTAAACTAAACCTAATGTTTACATCCACACACTACCTACGCCAGTAATAAATACAGCACATAAAACACCCTTTGCAAACGTCCATCTGCAGCACCGAGACATCCACAGTGCATTTTGTCACCTGGGACACAGGTTACTCTCACCATTGGCATTTTTTCCCTTCCTGGGATGTCTTCCACTCCTTGAGGAAAGTTGAGAATCAAATCAGAGCTTTGATGCCTACCGTGTGAGCTTGTCTCAGGCATTTTCTGTATTGCACCTAAAATCTTTTATGATCCACAGCATTCCAATGGAGGAGGCACTTACTCCACTGGTGTGCAAGGCTTACATTTACCCATTTAAGGGAGCCCCACACACAGACCCCAAGCTTTCAAACAAATGCCACTGCAAAGAGCCACCAAGCAGGTCAAAGTGTTTAGGGAGCATTTCTGCCATTTCCCAAGTATGTGACTTGGGTAACTTACTGTATGGTGCAAAACCCTGGGTTTGAACAAGGTCACTAAATGCAGAGGACAGACTCGGTAGCAGATAAAAGCCACAACTGGTGGCAGATAAAAGCCACAACTAGTGCCTCAAGCAAGCCAATTCATCCCTGCTGCCCATGAAGATACACTTATCTCACCATTAATGTTGTTCTTTCCTGCTATTTAACACAATAGCTTTTAAACACCTTTAACCAAAGGTGTGTCAGTCTTTTCATTCTTAGAGTCACTCAACAAGTGGCTCTGAAGTTAGGGTGTTCTTGTCTCCACAGGGTGACAGTAACAACTCATTTCACATTCTGTAGTCAGCTCTCCACTACTGCTGCTACAGAGCAAAAGTAAACACTGCAAAGCCTCACACAGCCAAGCTTTTCTCTGCTAATGTCATGTCTCAAGCTCTTCCAAAGAAATTATAGAATTGTGCTCCCCCCTCAAGCTGAAGGATAATATCCATCAGTGAAAAAGACCAAGGTAAAATGATCATGAACTAAAATGCAATAGACAGCACAGAAAAAAAAAAAAATCCTAAGACTCTTCTAGCACAGTAGTTTGATCCACCACATGTACAAATGCACAGCTCTGGTGTAGTTCTTGTAAATCTGTCTGCCCATCTGGATCCACTTCTGTCCAGCTCAGAGGAAATGGAACACATTTAGGCCACCAGTATTTAAATTGAGGTAATCTCATTCACACAGAAAGTACATTCAAAAAAAAAAAAAAAAGCTGCTGACAAATTCACTGATGGAAGAGCTCAGTTTTGTTTGATTTTTTTTCCCTTATTTAACTCCTTTAACTCTGTGGTATGAAACTGAAGTGTATATATACATAGGACTTGTGGTGGCAATCATACAGAGAAACTGCAGGTTTAAGTAATGTAAGTCAGACATAAGAGTTAGTGTGAGAAAGTCACAAATTACCTTGTCTCGTGGTGGTCTTTAAACAAGATTATGAAGCACACAGCAGTGTGAAAACATAGCAAGTTTTTACATGCACAAATGTTAGAGCTTCTCAGCCCTTTATTACTGCAGGGTGATTGTATCAGTGGGTCTGGAAGTGACAAAGTATGTCTGCAATGTTTGCACTGGTGCTGAGAAGGCATGGTCACCAAAACCACTCATCCCAGGGAGTGCTGTCTTCTTAAATTGTCACAGCATTTGGCTTCTTTCTTTGGGTTCTTCCTGCATATGCTCCTGCAGATCAAGTGGAAGCATTACCATTTCACAATTAGCAGTGCTGGGGTTTGTAACAGGATTATCCAACAAAAACAGATGACAATTTAGGATAAGATTTTTAAATGCAGTCACATATTCAGTGTCTGCTTTTTAAAATGGCAGTTTTCATACTGTTACACCCAAAATGCCTCACAAAAACTACCTACAGATTTGAAAGTAATGACTTTTTATA
The DNA here is from genome assembly GCA_013399775.1 of Semnornis frantzii. Taxonomy (NCBI): domain Eukaryota; kingdom Metazoa; phylum Chordata; class Aves; order Piciformes; family Ramphastidae; genus Semnornis; species Semnornis frantzii. Next base: position 312,013 of record VWYK01033599.1, on the reverse strand, counting down.
GCATTTCCTTCTTCAGTAACCACCCTTCCTGCTACTCTAAAATATCTAACACCACAATTGGCAAGCTTTTCAGAGCCTGTCACATCACTATGACAGGGATTAAATGACTGATAAGTTTAACTATGCCATGTACTACTTTTAAGCAAGTAGGAATTAAAAACGTATCCTACAAGTCAAATATTTAAGATAACTGTTTCCTTTTCCCCAGCTACCACATGAATAAACCAGCAGACTCTTGCACCTTTCCATATGTCAATATTCACAACCAGAATGAAAATGCACTATAAGGTCATTGGGCACAGCCCTTATTAAAGGAAACCTGCTTGAGTATGAAAATACCAATTATGACCAAAAATCTGTCCACATGGAGCAGAGACATCTATCTAGAAAACCATTCTGCACTATGCATAGCACAAGTATCTTCCAGTAACAAGGGCTTAGCACTGCAGGCTGCTATAAAAAGTAGCACAACTCAGCATTGGTCAGGTTCAGGCAGTTACAGAGAGCCCAGCAAGGTGAGCAGACACAGAGCAGTGGAAATGGTAGTGTGTGGTGCAGAGCAGTGGAAATGGAAGACAGCAATGGAAGGCAAAGAATGAGCAGGCAATTAGGTGAACAGGACCAAGTGCCATGACATAAACCACTAAAATCAAGCTAAGGGGCTGAGCAGAGCAGCACACAGTGCCAGCAGAGAGGAGTGAGGAGGGATTGCTCTCACTGCATGCCTGATGCCAGGTGTAAATGCAAACAACACTGCAGCTGGATCATATCACACTGGGGATGGCAGCCAAATCTCAAAGCAGGGCCAGACTTGACAGTGGCACCACCCTTACACTACCACTCTTACAACCTTTGTAATACTGCAACCAGTAGAGCTCCTGTTGGTTTAGTTGTCTCTGTTCTTCAGCACTCTCATTTACCAGCTCATACCAGACAATACTTTTGCAAACTTGCAGATGAAAACCTGTCTTAATGGCTACCTCTGGTTGTTAAAATTATGTGGCTTACTTCATTTTCTTTCTTGTACTTCACAGAAATTATTTATTACCTTTGCTAATTTTTCTCTAGTGTCACTGAGTGCAGAACAACTGCCCTGCTCCACTCACAGTGACAGCACTGCCAGGAGAACTGGCACCTGCAGAGCAAATGCTGGTTGTAAGCTCATCACTTGCTTTTCTAGTTTGCCCTCCTTTCTCTTGCTCTTCAGACTGAAATGCTACAGATGCACAGGCACAATTTCTTAGTATGTGTCCTCCTGTCGCCACTTCTTTTGCTTCACAAAGGACTCTGAAAAGACCAAACATTCTGGGAAAACACCACGCTTGGCCATGTACTAGAACTGGCAGCTACTCCCTGCCAGCACTGCTCCAGGGCAGTGATAAAAAAGAATTCCCCTTATAGGAAAGATTTGATACTTAAGGAAGGTAATTCAGATCACCATGGAAAACAACTGAAATCCTGCTGCATTATAAATTTGCCTTATTGAGCCCAAACATTCCCTTGTTTTAGATGGGACTTATGGAATACTCCCTTGAGAACAATGTAATTAGCATTATAAACAGTTTAAAAACATTTATCACTCTACTTTTGGATCAGTTAAGGTTTGGCACTTAAATACAAAAAAAGGAAAACCCTGTAAGATGTTTCCTAGTATTTTATTCCCTTCATGCATGAATGAGCTGAAAGCCAAGAGCTCTGGCATGTTTTTAATAAAAGGCAAGCAGTCAGTGAGCTCTGCATGCAAGTATAGGAATACTCCACTTTTACAGTGGGGTCACTAAGACTCAAACATTCTGCAAGGTGCTACAGTACCACACATACAGTTTTATGTCTGTATGATGACTGAACACCCACTGCTAAGTCTGAAAGTGTCCTTCCTGTCCTTTCAGCAGGCTTCATGTTGCAGACAAGTCACAGGTGTGTACAGAGCTAAGAATCAAATGCCATTAACAATCTAATTCAAGTCTAGTTTGACTATTATTAGCTTCTCAGGCAGTTGCAGGGAAGAGATCTGGCAAACTTTTTTTTATGACTGGGCATCTGGCGAGTGAAAGCAAATGAGCTGTGCAGGGCATTCTATACACTATGTTTATAGAATTTCAAGTGGATGGGTAAGTTATCAGCACGTGTTTGAAGAGAGAAGTTTAAGAGACAGCAAAGCAGGTGCACAAGAAAACAGCAATATACTGCCCATTTACTGTTTTCTAGGCACTAGTAACTTATTTACTATAAGATTCAAGCACTAATTTTCTACACACCTGAAACAGCCTTGTTAGACACTCTGCTCTCTGAGGCCTTCTTTTTATTTTGCTCAGCCCCCTTCACTGAGGTCTTAGGGGTGCTAATTAAACATAAAAGGAGTTAATAAGTCACTTGCAATAAAGTTGAAAGACTGTATCTAAAAATGTAAACACTAGCAAACTGCATTCGAGATGAAAAGATGTTTACAGTGTCCCACAGAACCTCCTCCTGGGTCTGTGCACAATTCCCACTCATGTCATTAAGGCTTACGCAGAGACATTAAACAGGAGAACATCTCCCTGTGAACAGACTTTCAAAACTCTGTTCAGGAAACTGACTCAGCTGACATACTGTGGCATTACAGTCCACACATAAAACACCAAACACATTTCATCAAAGTGGAAGCAAAGCTTCATGGGATGAATGTTAGAAATAGAAATGTTGGGCCACGGTGTGAATGGAGACAACACACAAAAGAATGAGAACACTAAATACTTTCTTGCAGGATAAGGCAAAACAAAGCTTCCTGACTCTCAAAATACTCTGAGAAGCCATTATTTTTCTTTTGAAAAACAGATGCGCCAACATATGTGTAATTATTAACCAGAAATCACTGTGCTCTTGCACCTGGCATTTACTCCTGTCTTTAGGCAGTAAAGATGCCAAGTTCTTACCCTTGTCTGCAAAGCAGTCTGTGAACTGGGGCATTCTGGCCTTGATTTGGCTGAAGCACACTGTTAAAACACAAACTCTTATTAGTGCTTTTTTCACATCTCCCAAGGAAGATTGACTCAAGCATCACATTTGACAGAATACATTTCAGAAAGGCCAACAGGTCCTGTATTGCAGAGGGCATGCAGGAATTAGAACCCCAGAATAGGACTGCTTCTGCTATTTTTTAAAACAAGCAAACAGGAAAGGACAGATGAAACTGTCATTATGTTTGATTACACTGCAAAGCAAAGGGTATTAAGAAAAGCAGGAGTGTCAAACTGAAGCTTAAAAGATATTCATAGTGTATCTCAGAGAAAAACCTGAGCACAGAGATTTAAAGCCATGAGGAGTGACTGAAGAAAATAAATCTTTTCTAATTTCTAATGAGCTAATAAATCTCTTTCATAGGCCATGCTAAATCAGATTTCATTGCTGTCTGTCACAATGGTGGCAGGAATTGAGCTGCCTGGTGAAAAGTCAACAGTGCAGATTCAAGAACCTAGCACTAGAGGAATGTTCTCTGGAAGCATCCCAAACCAAGCAATCTCCACTCACCGGCTTTCAGGAGTTTTTTGTTTTATGATTATTTTTTTACTTGGCATTCCCATTTCTGAAGCCCTGGAGAGAAACAAGGTGTTGAAACATACTTAAACCATAAAATCATCATCTAGGTGTTAAACAGAAACAGAAAGAGAAACCCTCCAACAGGCTGAGAGAGTTGGGGCTCTGCAGCCTGGAGAAGAGAAGGCTTCCAGGAGACCTTAGAGTAGCCTTCCAGGATCTGAAGGGGGCTCCAGGAAGGCTGGGGAGGGACTATTGACAAGGTCTGGGAATGACAGGACAAAGGGCAATGGGTTTGAAGTGGCAGAAGGGAGATTGAAAGTGGATGTTAGGAGGAAGTTGTTTGCAGTGAGGGTGGTGAGACACTGGCACAGGTTGCCCAGGGAGGTTGTGGAGCACAGAAGCACAGAATGTGAGCTTTGACCACGTTGGGTGCTTCTGTGCTCCACAACCTCCCTGGAGGTGTTCAAGGCCAGGCTGGATGAGGCCTTGAGTGACCTGTGCTAGTGGGAGGTGTCCCTGCCTATGTCAAGGGGTTGGAACCGGCTGATCTTTGAGGTCCCTTCCAACCTTACCATTCTATGATTCTAGGATCTACATCTACATGTATTGCTGCCAGAGCAATACTACAGATCACCACTTTTTATTCATAAGCAAATGTAACACAACTGTTCAGTCCACTGTGTTGCAAGGTACTGCCTGCTACCATTCCCCAAAACCACTCTGTCAAAGATATTCTATCCAGCATCTCTATTGCTAGGCACTTTAGAATGGCTGATAAAACAACTTGGAGCACTTCTGACAATTTACAGAACTCACCACTGGGATACAGCATAAATGCACAACTTAGAATGAAGATTTAGAAGACTTCTTGTTGATAGGGGAGAAAAAATTAAGATCAAACTACTATTAGCAAGGCACCACACACTTGAAAACAGTTTTTTTTCTCATTCTTTCTAAGAGAGATGTTAGTTTGCAAAAGCTCCAAAAGCTGCTTTTTTTACTACTTCCCATGCCTCCTACTCATCCTCTTGCATCCTGTCCCACACCACCACTGAGAAAGAACTGCACATACTTCATGTACTTTTTCCTGTCCAGAGATTTCTGGGTAGCTGTTGAAAGTGTCACTCTCTCTCTTGGGCTCTTCACTTTATCCTAAAACAGCAAAAGCATCAACAATAACATTAGCTACTGCTCTTACTGAGCTTAACCCCACCTGACCTGCCCCTGCTTAAATAATTATTCTTGGTTAAAACCACCAAACAAGACCAGCAGCGCTTTCAGGACTGCTTGCATCCAGGCTACATTCAAGAGGGTTTTTTCCCTTCTTTAGATTGCAGGATCTTCCTTCTATGACCAGATTAAAAACATTTGTGTGCCATAACCAATTCTTGTTACAGACTTTTTTGTTACTACTTCCACAGTATTTTTCACTCCAATTTTTACACATCTCACACTAAAAGTTTCAACATAATAACGTCCTACAGCACTGACCTCTCGTTTGAAGGAAGTTCCCTAGAGTGGCATAACTAAACACCAATTCAGATTTACAAAACTTTTGACTGTGTGAGGAAGAATCTCTGAGAAGCAAAATGATTCAGTACTTTAGTTCTTAAAGCAGTTTCAATACAACACACCATTTGCCTGAGCATCTTCTCTTTCCGCACTTCACGGTCGTGCCGCAGAATGTTCATCCTCTCCGAGGCCTCCATTGTGAAAAAGATGTCATGGATGTCATAGAGGGCTGCTCGCAGCTGGGAAGCAAAGAAAGCCTCCAGTCAAACACACTCATGTGGCTTTGAGCATCAAGCCCTTCCTGCTTTCAATCTGGATGGGGCTCTGAGCAGTCTGATCTAGCCTGAGGTGTCCCTGCTCATGGCAGGAGGGTAGGAACTGGATGATCTTTGAGGTCCCTTCCAACCCTGTCAATTCTGCCATTCTGTGATCTGCACAAAACACCTGAAAAGAGAATTCTGGAATCTCTTTTAATGTGTCAGGACACAAATGGAACCTTCACAGCCATAGCTTAGTTTTAACTTTAAACAAAGTCACTGTGAAGCTTTATGTATTTGTGCTACAAAAGCAGAACGGAAGGAAAACACAAAAAAAGGTTTAAATTGTGTCACCTGAGCCATTACTCTTTCATGAAGGGATGCATCTTGAGCTGAAACACTTCCTCTTTTTAATGGAGTTTCAGACTGAAAATTTTTTATGAACTCCATAGTGTCCTGGAGAAGACAGGAAAATAAGATCAAGCACCAAGCATCCTCCTTCACAACAAAGCAGTCACTACTAACTGTACACGTGGGGGACACAAACTGTTTACTTGGGCCTTGTGACACTAAGCAATGCACCACTCAGACATTCATGTGACAGGCACTGCCAAATCCTTCTGAATGCAGAAAATGCATCTCAGCTGTCAACTGAAGACAGGAGCAAAAACAAACAGGAGGGGAAGATGCAGAATATAAAAATGCTGATCTTACTTTTACAGTTTGCTTAAGGTGTTTGAGTTTTTCCGTCTGCAGGAGCCTCCGAGTGAGAAATCCCTTTGCCACAGCAGTGATCTTATCAAACTTCATTTGGATCTCTGGACTGAAAAACTTAAAAAGGAAAAAAAAAAATATAAACATTAAAAAAAAA
>VWYK01033599.1:264235-294479 GCA_013399775.1 Semnornis frantzii | reverse complement strand
GGGGGGGCGCAGGGAACTCCCAAACCATCACTGAGCTCCACTGCCTGCAGCGTTAATGTTGCCTCATTTGCGAGGCATTGTGGTTCGAGGCTCGCTGCTGAGACCCGCAGATGACGATCAGCAGTCGCAGCGGCTCTCAGTGGTGCTGCTGCGGCGGTCCCTGGCCTTGGGGCAAGGCAGGGCTCTCACTTCTGAAGCTGCACCAAAGATCCGTACTTGGCATGTCCCTTTAGTGCATAGTTGGACTTTTTTTTCCTGGTACTTGAGCCTTTCTTCCCAGGAGGGCATTTGGCCTTCAGAACAATTAATCTTGCTTGCAGTTCACTCAGGTGCTTTTCTGAGTGGTTCCTGGGAAGGAGCCTGGGCAGGAGCAAGCTGCTTACTGCTTTCTGATATGGGAATTCATCAGATAGGAGCAGGAAGTTGGCCACTTAGGCCTACTGTTCAGTACAAACCTGGCAGGTGGTGTGCCTGGGAAGTTCTGGGTATGGTGGATGGACCAAGCTGCACACCCATGGCCAGTCTGACACCAAGAGGAGATCCTGCACCTGTGTGCCATGAAGGAGATGAATGCTTTTCCTGTGCACAGACTTCATGCCCCATTGACCTGCTCTGGTTCTGGCCTCTAAGTGTTAATCTATAAATTATGTAAGCTATAAGCATTGTTTGCTTTCTATTTTAGAAAGTAGCATAACTTAGGAGTCACTAGAACAGAAGGAAAGAGCAGGATTCTTTCCTGCACTTTTATCCTGAAACAGTGTGAATCTTGAGGCCAAAACCTTATACCCATGGTTTTAGCTGTAAAACAGGTTATGTGCTTTCAGCTGGTCTGTGAATCCTTCTCAAAATAACTTGGAGCAAACCTCCTTTGTTCTGCAGTTGGAGCTTTTTGAAAAGAGCATGAAGTTTATTATTACTGGCCAGTATAGCTGCACCTAGAATTGTCTATAAAGCTGTCTCTTCTCTTTGTGTGTGTGGGTTTTGTGATTTTTAAGGCAGCTGAGAATGGAGCAACGGGTGTGGAGCTGGATGTTGAGTTTACTGCAGATGGTGTTCCCATCCTGATGCACGATGACACAGTAGAAAGGACCACTGATGGGTCTGGACGATTGCAGGACTTGACCTTTGATGACATTAGGAAGCTTAATCCAGCTGCCAAACATCGGCTGTGGTAAATGAGCTGTTGCCCTCTGGAACTAGTGATCAGTGAAAAAAACTTTCCTGATAAACTAAATGATTGATCTGTCCCTGGCGAAAGTATTTGTGAGTTTAACAGCCCAATACGTTCCTTCTCGTGTGACTGTGGAAGTGGATGAGGCTATAGCTCCCCACCCATCCCTGCAATAGAACAGTGCAGCAGAGTGGAGATGATTTGCTTTCAAGGACAAAATCCATGTGAAATGGTTAATCTCTACCTGAGCTTCCCCTAAAGTGACTGCAGGACACTAAAGATACTGCAAGTCTCACAGTATCTCAACATTGTCTTCAGTAACTGCTTCTGAAATTAATTTTATCACACTTGTTTCTAGTCTGGTTGTCTCCTGGAGATTCTAAACATCAGGATTGTACTGTTGAAAAGGCAGTGCACAGATTTCCTGGGTAGTCTCAGGCAGAAGCTGTGACTCCAGGGGCCGATGAAGTCCTTGACAGTGGTATGCAGGGGAGAACATTTTTAAGCAGCACAAAAATCCTGATCACAGTGACACTTCTACAGTATTCAAAGTGAATCCATTTTTGAGGAGGAACTTCTAGGGTGTGCTTTTGAGACACTGTATTAGGAGTTTCCAGACTGTAAACTACCACCTGTGAGTCTGTGGCACCAGCAGCATCTATCTGCCCTGCTACTGGAAAGGTGATCACCTGAACCTCACAGTGAGAACTTCTGTACAGGCAGTTACTGCTGGCAGGTCATTGTTTGCTGCCATCTTAAATAATTATTGTTCTCCTACATCCCCTGCCAAGGCCTGCATTTCTGGCACAGGGCTCTGGAGCACAGTCTGAGGGGGGTGAAGAGGGTGGGTAGGTGGTCAGTAGTTAGGCCTAAATGTTTGTTTGTGGTCCTTGAAGGAGGAGATGAAGAGCAGCAGTTAGCGTTTTGATAGGGGCAGTGAGCACTGGATTAGGCCTTGAGTTTGGAAGGCTCTAACTGCCTAGCAGGCTGCTGGGAGGGAAGGTGTGCAGCCTTTCCCTGGGAGACAAACCACCACTGCCACTACTCGTGGTGCTTGATCCCACCTCTGAGACCAGTGCTCAGGAACCCCAGGAAACAGCTCTGTGTAGCTGGGGATGTGTGTGCCTGTCTCTGTGGTCGTGTGTATCTCCACAGCCTTCTGGTGAGGAGTTCTCTTTCTACAGGAGCAAATTCCAGGGTGAAAAGGTGCCAACTCTGAGAGAAGCTGTTGTGGAGTCTATGCAGCACAACCTTACAATCTACTTCGATGTCAAAGGCCATGCAAATCAGGTACCACTGACTGCTCTAAGGCACCCTTCACCTTTCCTTTGGGTCTCTAACCTTTTCTGTTGCTCTCAGACTGCTACGTGTGCCACAGTTTTGTCTTTAAGATGAGTGAAGCCGAGCGGCTGTTTGTGTCACACAAAGCTGGGCTGTCAAAGCAGAGACAGTGTCTTCCCTGCTCCCTCATCCCATCCCATTGTCCTCAGAAGCTGTAGCTCAGAATTAGGATGTGACTGGGGTGAGTGGTGAGTTCAGCTCACAGCACTGCTGTGAAAGCAAAGTGAATTTCCTGGCTGTACAGAGGGGAGCTGGGATCTCATCTTCAGCCTCCAACTGGGGATCCTGCTTGTCTATAAAGGGAAATACAGATGATCAATAATTAACCCTTTATGCAAATTGGAATAGCACTATCTTCTCTTTAGCATAGCAAGATATGGAAATGCATTCATTTTTCCCCTTGAACTGAACCCTAGGTGGTACTCCAGAACTCCATCCACAGCATATGCCAGGGTGTTTCAGACACTGAGAGTGCCACTCCTTGCTGCAAGCAGAAACAGCAGGACCTCTCTTGCAAAAAACATTGTTTGTGTCAATGGCATTGTGCTGGTTTGAGGCTAATTGGAATATTTTAATGGAGAAAATTATATTGCAGGCTGTGAAAAGCAAACAGTGGTGATGTTTGCTTCACTCAGAGGCTTGCTGAGATGTATAAGAACAAGAACACAAACATAGATAAGACACTCAGAGACAGAGAGTCTTGTTCTCTCTAGCTGCTGGCTTGGTCTGGACCTCTCTGCTAACCTAACTAACCACTCTGCTTCTAACCCCCCTGGCCCAGCCTCCAAACTCACCTTGCAACATAAGGCAGATCCTGGGGTAAGGCAGAGGGGTGGGGAGAAGGTGGAAGGGTGGTTGGGAGCCCCTGNGGGGGGGGCAGGGAACTCCCAAACCATCACAAGAGGCTGCTTTTCTTCTTCCTCCCCTTTCCCTTTCAGCCTTGTTCCACAAACCAGGAAGGTGTTAGGGAAGGTTTGCAGTGCAAAACACAGCATGTGTGTGAATGTCATGTGTGTGTCTCGCCGGCAGGCAGTGGAGGCTCTCCGACAGCTCTACCTGGAGTTCCCGCGGTTGTACAACAGCAGCGTGGTCTGTTCTTTCATGCCAGATGTTGTTTATAAGGTGATGCTTTCTGAAAGTTTGTTGGGCTTTTTTTTTTTTTTTTTCAATAGCTCTGTCTGGGAATTTCAGTAAGATGTACAGATCCCAGTTCCAGATTACTTGGACATTGATTGAATTGAATGATTGAATCTTAAATGGTAACTCTCCTGCATTCTTAGATCCCTCTGTGCTTGTCAGATGCACAGGTCATGAACCTACAGCCACCCCCTCCACTCTGGGACCTATGGAGAGAACAGTGCAGAGCTCTAACAGCTGGCTCATGGCCAAGTGTTTGTGCATGAAACGCCTGTTAAGCAACCCTCATATCCTCATTTAGATGTAGGCCATTCTTAAAACTCTCCATTCTCACTTCCAAGCCTCCTCACCCTGTAGCTTATTCCACTGCCTGTCTGTTCTGCAGCTCTGCCACCGTAAGGGCAGTCACTTCCTATGTCTTAAAGGAAAAAACTAGCAAGAGACCATGAACAGCTTTCTGAAAGAGCTGCAGAGGAGCTGGGGGGAGGAGGGTTCCCATAAAGCTGAAGCCACAAGCTGACACGTTGTGTCTAACCTCTCTCCACATACAATTAACGCAGCCTGGCTTTGGTTTGCACTCTTCTTTCCTCCTTGACCTCCCAGATGAGGCAAGCTGACAGAAAGGTGGTGACAGCTCTCACGCACAGGCCGTGGCAGCTGAGCCACCTCGGGGACGGGACCCCGCGCTTCGGCGCCGCCTGGAAGCATTACCTCTGCGTGGCCATGGACGTAGTCCTCGACTGGAGCCTGCACAGCTTCTTGTGGCGCTTCTGTGGGGTTTCAGCCTTCCTCATCCAGAAGAACTTTGTTTCTCAGTAAGTGCTGAAGCTTGTTAATGCATCAGTCTGCTAACTGATGTGTTCATTAGTGTTCTGCAGGGCTGTTCAGTTTCTTTGCCAAGTGCTGCTGCAGTATTTTAAGCCTCAGTGGTCTCAATTAGTGTTTTCTATCTTATGATACGTAGTAAGTTTAATCTCATAAGAGGAAGCAAACTGTTGCCTGTCTACAGTAATACTAGAAAAAGATGACACTGGGAAAGATGATGCACTGTCATTTCTGGTGTGATCCTGATGCAAGCCTAAAACTCAGTGGAAGCCTCAGCACAGGCTGCCTTAAATCCAGCCTCAGCCTTCCTCTCACAGTGTCTTTGCTCCTTGCAGAGACTACGTCAGGCACTGGGCCTCCAAAGGAATTCAAGTGGTTGCCTGGACAGTGAACACATTTGCAGAGAAGAACTACTATGAAACTGTCCTTGAATCCAGCTACATCACAGACAGCCTGGTGGAAGACTGTGACCCTCACTACTAGACCTGTGCCCTTCAGACACCAACCTCAACCAGCTCTCTGTGGCAGCCAGCTCAGGCCCCACCGTCGAGAGAAGCCACTGCTGCAGCCAGGGAAAAGGAAGAGCTGCAGCTGAATTCTGCTGCAGGATCACATCTTGCATGTAGGGATGCCTTCTGTTACAGTGCTGGAGAAAGCCAGGGTGCAGCCATTCCCAGTCTGAGGTGGTGCTGGAACAGGGTGAGATCTGACAAGCCAGCTGGGCAGTACCTTTTATTTTGTTTCCTTTAAATCTTGCTTTATTTAAATCTTGGTTATAAAATCATGTCAGCATTCTTTTGGTGACAGGATTGAAAATCATTTTACTAATTTAAATGGTCTGTTCTATGACTGTGATAATGTGAGGTTGATCTATGGCACCTTAAAAGCAGGTACATTACTGTTAATAGAACCTGAAACTGATGGTGCAAAAATAGCTTTCCCTGCTGCAGGAGGGACTCAGCTGGCTGTGCTGAAGCTTGGCAGTGACAAGAAAGTCATCTTTCCATGTTTGAGGTGAAGAGTAAAACTTGGGTATCTTCTTGTCTTCCAGCATTTTTGAAAGAGCCCAGGCAGGACAGACAACTCTGCCTGCTACTGAATTTTTTATTTTGAAAAAGGAAAGCTATGTATTGGGTGCTGATTGGGGTAGAAAAATTGGAGGCAAAATGTCTTTTTACTTTGCTTATTGTTTGCATGGCTGAAGAGTGCTCACAGGGGCACATGGGCAACTAATCCAGATTCACCTTGAAATGAAGTCTGGACTTTGAATAAAGAGGTGTCTGACAGCTTCTGGCTGAGGTGTTCCTCATTTGCTGTGCACCAGTGAACTGATAGAACATAGCAAAAACAGTGCAGGTTCCCTGCTAGTTTTTCAAACAAGTCAACCCCCCAGGTGTGATCAGAGCTACAAAAAATGGCCTGTGAACAACTTTGCCTCTGCTCTGGCAGCAGCTGGTAGCTCAAGAAGACTGTCAGTGATTCACAGGAGCAGAAAGCTGCTCTGGAACCAGCTAACATAAACCAGACTGGCTTTCCTTAACAGCCAGACCCTGGAGTCACCAAGTTCAGTCCTTTCCTTTGAGGAGAATGTGATGCTGATCTCAGCAGAAATGAGGAGTCTGAACACTGAACCCATTGGTTTCCATTTCCAGGCTCTTCAGACCTCATCTCCAGCCAGCCATGGCTGCAGGGGTGGTGATCTGCACATGCCCTGTTTTGGTAAGGTGGCTTCTTGTGCTGCCTCAGTGCTGCTGAAGTCCCTGTGGCCTTGTTTGGGCACTGCTGTGTGGCAGCTGAGGTGCTGTGCTGCACCTGCAGTGGGCACTGCTGCAGGAGGTGCCCTGGTGGCTATGGCTGGCTACACACTTTGGATAGAAAGACTCCAACCATGAGGCATCTTGTGAAGAGTATTCCTCATGCACAGAGCCAGCTGAGATTTTAAAAAACTTCTATAAAAGAGGTAAAAGGTAATAAACACAATTGAAAAAAATCAGTCATGGGTGGAAAAAAATGGCACAACTGTCCCAGCAAAGGTAAGGGTAACCCTTGGGAATTAGCAGCAGGTGAAGGCCACCTCCTGCAAGAGGTGATGGATTTTTTGCTTCTATCTTGAGCTATCTGTAAATACAATGAAACAGAGGAATAGGGAGCTGCTTCTCCCTGCCAGGATGGTGAGAACCTCTTCAGTTCACATTGCTCATCCACCCTGCACTGCAGAACTGACTGAGCCTTCTGCCACACACCCTGCAGCCCTCAACCAGTTTCTGTCCAGCTCTGCCCTGAGTGCTGCTGTGTTCAACAGGCACTCCCAGAGCAGCCATGACAAGAGCACCATGACCCTTCCCAGCAAGTGACCCTTGCTCCAAAGGTCTGTTGGTGCTGCTCAAGGTGCTGGCAGTGTTGAGTCATCGCACTCCAGGCAAGCACTACACCCACACTCAGGCTGCACAGCCAGACATGCAGGAAAGCCTGGGAAAACTCAGTCTCTCAGTGTGTGCAAATTTGTCCTTTTTCCAGGTCTTTGGGGGCTGGTTGAGATTGTCTGCAACCTCAGTTATGAGCACAAGAAGAGATGCACCTCCTTCCTAACCTGTGGTTATGTCTGAGGCAATGGAGGGAGAATAATCTAGCCAGCAGGAGAAAATGGGCTAAAAATAATAAGAGCAACATAGCAAAGGTGTGGCTCTGAATGAAAAGAGGCTGAAGCCAGCATCCCAAAGTCATACATGATTAAAAAAATCTCAGTTGTGTTACTTGCAATCTATGCTGTTCTGGAAAAGATGTGTCAACCAGAGTGGCTTTACACAGGTGAGGATTTTGATAGCTCTGATGTTCAAGTGACTAATGAAAAAATGTCTCAGAAAAGTGAAGAAGCTCAGCCTGGCTCACAAGTTACTTTGCAGCTGTGACAGTGTCTCAGGCAGTAGAGGAAACTGCACTTTTGGTTCCTTCTATTTTTATTTGACTAATTCTTTGCTCTTGGCTTCGATCAGGTAAAAGCAGTTTGAACAGTGGAACTGATATAAAAATCTTTTTAGAGCAAAACTTTTAAACCCCAATTAGGCACAAATTTTCTTGTATTTAGTCAAAAACAAGTGACCAGCTGTGAAGGGACCCTTGTGAGGCAACAGCCAGTCCTGGGGGAAGGCTGCCTGTTTCCAGAACATCGCTGCTTCAAACACAACCCAAACATGCAGGGTGTTCTCCATCAGCACCACGAACTGCAGTCAGGATGCATTCTGCAATCTGCTCTTCCATTTAGGGGCTAAAAACCAGAGGTTCTTCCAGTCCTTTCTGCAGAACACCACTCAGTGACTTAGCACTGGTGGCTGTTCCTGCCTGCTCACAGTCAGAAATGTTTGTTGTCATCCTCTTCCCACCGAGCTGCTTCTCGAGCCTGCAGAGCGAGCACCATGGCCTCAGACATGCCTGGCCTGCTGCTGGGCTGGGATGCCTCCACATCTGTTTTGCACAGAGGAAGTGCTGTTAGCTGTGCTGCTGTCTGCATAACAACCACCCCCACTGAAACACCCCATGCTGTGTGTCTCCACTGTCCAGCCTTTGGAGTGAAGTTACACCTCTGTGTAAAGCAGGAATAGTTTACCTTCCATAGCTTTTTTTTCCCCATCCCAGACAAGCAACACCCTAGGGGCTCCACATCTTTAATGAGGCACACCAAGATGTCAAGTATGGCTCTAATGTAATACACTTGCCTGTGGCTGCTTGGGCTTGCCAGAATGGCTCCACTTGCCCACAGAAATCCAGCTCTGGCAGACAGAGGCTTGGGATCAGCCTTCAGAAGCCACTACAGACATTGCCCACAGGCCACCAACAAGCACATCCTATGGAAAATGCTTGCCCCAGAAATCCAGGCTTTCTCTTTACACAAGGTGCTACAACTCTCTTACATCCAGCTGTTACAGGCTGTGTCTGTGCTGCAGCACACATTTTAACTCAGCTGAGCCCCTAATGGCTGATTTCTCCCTTTAGCATGTGTTGCTTACCTAGTGGGAAGTCAGAGCCCCTCCAGATGCCAGCAGCATAGGGATACTGCAAACAAAATTCACAAGCAGGTTTAGGTTGATGTTCCTCTCATGACTGTTAAAAGATCCCTGTAACAAGACCCTGCTCTCCAGACCTTGAGCAGGTCTGTATGAGTACTCCAACAGCTATTCTGACTGCATTTTTGTACCTGCTCAAAGTAATCCTTTAAATGATTTCTCTACAGGGGGACCTCTTTGTGCAACAGACTCCCACTGCCTATATCATGCCCCAGTTCTCTATAGGGAACTCTAGCACAGACTCTGCTTCTGACCCTCTCACCTCATCAGATGCATTTTCACTTCTGCCAAATGCCCTTTCTGGATAGTCTGGCACTTGCTGGGGAAGTTGCCTGGACAGGTTGTCTGAAGAGTTTCTCTGAAAGACAAAGTGTTTGGCATTAGCAGTACTGCATTCTGTGTGCTCAGTGCTACTCACGCTCCAGGCAACCACCTCAGGGAGATGACTTCCTCTACTGAATCCACAAGGAGATTATTCTGGCATCTCCTTGTGAACTCTGACCTTAACAACCACAGGAATATCCACCCTTTGGAGGTTTCCAAACCCTCCCCACCTTAGATGTCTACCTTGCTGTTGTGTGGGATATAAAAAGGGGTTAGGTCAAAGCCCTCAGTTTTACCTCAGCTGAGAGGATCTGGGGGGGAAGGACACAAACCATAAATCTCTAAGGAAATCCAGAGCCACAGGAGGAAGGCTGCCTCCTGCTTAGTCTAGGCAAGGTTAAAGTGTGGCCAAATGCTTTAGTGACCACCATTGCACTCCCAGATTAGGAATGTTTTCTTGCAATTCATAATCATACAAAATAGACATAATTGTCTAGTGAGGGTAAGGACTACTCTGTATCCAAGGCTAGACTCCAGTCTGGAGCAAACAAGGAATTTCCACTGTATTCTTTTGCTGCCTGGAGTTAAATTAGGTGAAGGTTTAAATACAGACATATGCCAAAATGGCAGCTTGCTTGCCAGGCTAGAGGAACCCCAGGAAATTGTACCAAGCACATAAGTGGAAGAGCAGCAACTGAACTCTCCAACTGACCTGCTGGTCCTGTCCTCTAGGTGCAGGCAGGGTCTGGATTGCCCTTTGCTGTGCCCGTAGTTTTCGGAGTAGAAACATTTTATCTTTTCCTTCCTGTGGCCAAGACACATTTGATCATTGGCTGAAATGAGAGGCTCAAGGCCTGTGAGTAACCATTGACCAGAAAAATCATTGAGATGCCTTTTACTAGGAGGCAATTTGTCTACAGAGGGAGCTGCAGCAGCACAGTTTGAAGGTAAAATTACTTTGCAACAATTCTATAGTTAAGTTTCCCTTATTCACACTGGGGAGGGCTCCCACCCTCCCCTGAACCATCCTGCCAAAAGCAGATTACAGTTCCACAATAGCAGGATGAGACAATCAACAAGGAAGTCAAATTGTAGGAAAAAAATAGAGCTGAAAAATCAAACTTACATTATAAATTTGCTTCTTCAGGAGTCTGGTCATGGTCTTTCTTCCTTCTATTATTTGCCAGTAAAGATAAGCCATAATTCTACATCACAGCAAAAAAAAGTGCAACATATGAGCATTCATACCCAGGAGATGGCCTCCTAGTCATTGCCTAGACAGTGTGAGGAAAGGCAGAGTAACCACCACCCAAACTTCTGTTTTTCATGTGGCTCAGGGCAGTAGCACAGGCCTGGCCTGTGCCTGAGAAAGCTTGCTCTTTGTCTGCTGGCTTACCCACCTCTGGGGAAGAAAACAAAACCCCACAATCTGTTCTGCACATTCCCTTTTGCTGCTCTTCCTAAAGCTAAGTGTGCCACTGCTAGCAAGATCTGGAGCCCAGGCAGCAGCAAACCAGAAACATTCCATTAAAAACAGTGCTGGGGTCAGCAGGAAGCTGGTTTGTCACCCTAGCATAAGAGGAAATAGGTCTTACAGTTGCTTTAAGTACTTCAAATACACAAATTCCCAGTGCATTAATAATGTTGGTGCTTTGAAATGCACTCTGTCATTTTGCTAATGCAGCATGGCTATGTCACAGCAGGTTTCTGTGCTTCAGGTGCTCCTCCAGTGCTCTTCAGCAGCAGCTACTTACAAGGCGACCGCGGAGAGGACGAAGAAGAAGAGTTCACTTGTGATTAAGTTATGGTAGATCCATGCTACCCATCTGAAGTCACTGAGGTTTTCCAGTGTTTCTACCCACTCAGAGACTGCAGCATACATAGAAGACAAACCTCTGAAAGGACCACACTCTGCTGAAGGTTTTAAACTGAAAGTGAGAGACAACAGCAACTTAGAAGTCCATAGATGAAGCAGGGATTTAGTTAATATTGGCAATTTGTACATTTGCTCACTAGTTTGCTCTCTTTGGGGCCTCAGGGAACTTCCATGATTTGTGTTTCATTTTGAATTTGGGTCACTCTCCAGCTATTAAAATACCCACACCAGACTGTGCAGTGAGAGACAGAGACCTTGCTGCAATGGATCCCTACCCAGCCCTGCAAACACAATCCTGAGCCAATTGTAACAAGTCAGTCACTGCAGTGCAAGCAACAGCCAGTTGAAAATCCTGATTTTCAGTTTCACCATGGGGGGAACCATTATTTATCATAGAATGGTAAGGTTGGAAGGGACCTCAAAGCTCAGCCAGTTCCAAGCCCCTGCCATAGGCAGGGACACCTCCCACTAGCACAGGTCACTCCAGGCCTCATCCAGCCTGGCCTTGAACACCTCCAGGGAGGTTGTGGAGCACAGAAGCACCAAAAGTGATTGAAGATTTGGTGCTTCTGTGCTCCACAACCTCCCTGGGCAACCTGTGCCAGTGTCTCACCACCCTCACTGCAAACAACTTCCTCCTAACATCCACTTTCAATCTCCCCTTTGCCAGTTTAAAACCATTCCCCTTGTCCTGCCATTCCCAGACCTTGTCAATAGTCCCTCCCCAGCCTCCCTGTAGCCCCCTTCAGATTCTGGAAGGCTACTCTAAGGTCTCCTGGAAGCCTTTTCTTCTCCAGGCTGCAGAGCCCCAAATCTCATAGCCTGTCCTTACAGCAGAGCTAATTTCTCCCTGCCTGCACAGACCTGGGCCAGCACAGATTGTCAGTAACAACAGGATGTGGTGAAGTGAGGCAGCTTATCACTGTAGACTGATATAGGAAGCAGCTGTTTGCTTTGACATTGAACTGCTCCAGACAGTCTGACATTTCCACTTGCCATCTGGAAATGTTTGCACTGAATTATTTCATCCCACCTGGTTTCAGGTGTAAGCCACCTGAATATTACTGAATATAGAAACTGCCAGCCTGAGAACTGCCTGCAAGAAGAGCAGGGGTGTCCATACTGCCTTCATTACTCTGACCAGAGCAACATGCCTGTAAAGCAGCTTTAAAATACTGGTGACAATCAAAATGCATCATTGCAGAGGTCAGCACTCTGTGCAGAAAGCACCTCTGAAAGTTGCAAATAACCCAGAAGCTGACCTCAGTTGAGTCTCCCCACATTTCTCCACTGTAGACCCAACACAGCCTTTAACACAGCTAAGGGCAGGAACTAAGCTGGACAGCAGAAACTCTTCACCAGGTAAAAGGCCAAGTTTGCTGAGATCTTTGAACAGGAGCCCAAAGCTTCAAGGTAAGTTTGTTTCTCCTCTCCCTTTCCTATGGGACAAGCTACTGCATTAACCATGCTCTTGCAGCTCATTGAGGATGTGTTTTCAGAACCCAGAACATCTCATGAGCAGCTGAAGGCTTCCATTAGCAACTACTGGACAAAGGCAGATTCCTCTGCCTGGCTATCAGCTCACACCACACAACATAGGCACCTTCCATACCTCCAGACAGTGACCCCAATGACTGACAGCACTCCAAGGAAGGAAGGGAAGAAGAGCAGGAACAAGAAGGATGTTGTCATCTGAGCAGTTCGCCAGGCTTTTCGAGGGGGTTGGCAGTTCATCCTCAGGCTGACCTTTCAAGAGATGGAGATACACTGACTCTTGGAGAGCTGCCTCCTGCCTCTTCCACTTGGTTTAAGTTATTCCCATTGAAAATGCTGATGGCAGTTGCTGGAACAGCACCTTTCAAAAGTTTTCACTATCTTCCTCCATATGAACTTGACTGATAACATTGCCATTTTAGAAAACTTCAGGAACATAGCATTTAAATAGTAGGAGGCAAAATGAGGCTCTGCTGGGGAGAGCTTGCTTTTGTAGCATGTACAAACCCACTCTTCAGGGATGTTTGAATCACTCTTCCCATTTACAGCTCTCTTCTTCTACATTCACTACTATAAACTGTTCAGTGACCCAACAATGAATCTGTCCTCTACTCATACTACAAAAAATGCTGAAGAGAGGACACTTCCAGCATGATCTTTAGCTGATTCACCCTGCTTACACTTAGGTAACTCAAAAGGGATGTGTTGCTGCAGAGTACATGGGAAGCCAAAGTCACAGCCACAGGCACAGTGCCTGTTCTGACACATGCACACCATTAATGTTATTACTTTATTCTCCCCCACCTCTCCAGAGCTGCTCTTAACCTCTTCTGTAAGCCCTCCACACTTCTTACTATCCCGGGTTTCACAGATTCACGATTCAAGGACGTGCACATAAACTGTGTTCCCTTAAGCAACCCTCCCCAAACCCCAAACCACTGCCCTGAATGCAAAAGCCCACAGCCTCCAGACCAACCCAGCACTTCAGTGCAATGAGCTCTGCCCAGAACCCAAACGGTGTCAGTTTTTGACGAATGCATGCAAAGCTTGTTACCTTTTTGACATAAAATACTATAGAGAATGCTGTCATCTGAATGGCAGGCAGCAGAGGAGAGAAGAGGATACCGATCCTGCAAGGAAGGGTTTACAGTTCAGCCTTCACTATTCACCACACGGATGTCACAGCACCTTCCTACAGTCAGTGCCTGGCTGTTTGGCAGTGCAATTCTAACAACACCAATTCTGGAACCTTTAGACACATGCATGCATAAAAAGCTACCAACACACCTGCAAGACTCTCACACCTAGAAATAAGGCTTCTTTCCCAGGGTTTAATGCTGAGACTATGTCAACAGGAGTACAATTGCAGTGGGGGAGTAAACAAAACTCCAGGATGTTCCTTTTGCAGGTTTCTCCAGACCAGATGGCCGCAGGGTAAATGACTGATTGAAGGCATTGTCTTGTGTCAAGAATCACGAAGGGAAGTGGGAAGTCGCAAACCTGACAAGGCACTCAGTAAATGCTCTCTCTCTCTCTCTGGCTCTTCTGTTCTTTTCCCCACTCAGAAACGTCAGAGTACCCCAAGGTTTTCCTAGGTGCAAATGAAGTTGGGCTGCAAACGTGAGGCTTACCAGGTCAAAGTCTGTGCATAGATCAAATCTAAAACATTTCGCCCGATATCAAACTCTGGCCGCCCCCAGCCCTCAGGGGCTGCAGTTCCAATGACCCTGGGGGAGGAAACACAGCACAGCAGCAGCTGCTAAACGTCACCGAAACAAAACCCTTGGTCGAAGACTCTGCAGATGGTCTTTTGAACACAAGCATCAGTGGCAAATCGTCCAGGGGCTGCCTTAACCATGCCATGCAAAGCAACCACAGCTGGTTGACTAGAAAGCACATCAGAAATGAAACAGAATTGGGCAAAAGCGAGTTCCCAGCACACACAGCAGGGTGGGAATAAGACCTTGGGTATTTTTCACGCAACTTAGGAAAAAAAATAAAAACCCACAAACGAGGGTTTGTAACTACAGGGGGAAAAAAACAACACAACAAAAAAAACCCCAAAAAGCTTATCTTATGCTTAAGCATAACTCAGTACAAAACTGTAACAGCTTCTCAGCCCTGAGAACTTTCACCCTCCCTCATAAAACTGACCCCTGTAGATTGATAATATATCCTGAAGCATATCCTGCTCAGGCTAATGGGGGTTGCAATTAGCTGAGACATACACAGGCAAGAGAATTCCTGCTGAGAACCAGCAACCCTTTTTTATCACCTCATTTCTTCCCGAGCTGGGGAGATTAATTTTCCACCTGTTGTAGCAAGAAAAATCAAGATTTTGGTAACTACCCCATCTCGCCTTCAGTATAGGTCTTGGCACCACCTTATCAGCTGGGTCACCAACAGTGTTTCAGGGCTGGGCCTCCAGGCCATCACTCTGAATACATACAAGTAAATACCATTAAATACTTGTAATCATTCGTGGCTGTGGGTCTGGTGCTTTTGCACAGCTTAGTGGAGGGCACTCCTCACAGCTGACATTGCAGGTTTGATGCTGTGACCTCTTCCTGGAGGTGGTTTCCTATCTGAACAGGCTGAGAGCAGAGGGAGGATTAAAGTACACTGGCAGGAGCCGTGGAGGGAAATTCTTCAAGGGCTTCTCACTGCTGTGCCTACCTTGTAAACCACTCTTGTTGACATCATGTGCAAAGGGCAAACAATGCACCTCCTACACGGTATGGCCAGGAAACCTGAGTGCTCTGTGGACCCTGCTACCCTGAGTCATGAATTACATGTGGCAGCAGGAGGGTGCACGCAGCAGGTGTCAGAAGTAAATGACTTTTGCTTACCTCAGCTATCTTTGAGTTCAGTTAAAAATACTTCTGCACCTACCATGGTGCAGAGCTTTGCACTTCAAAGTCATATTATGTCCTTAGGAAGACTTATTAAAATAAGATGTTTATCTTGTCTGCATGCTGGGAAGCCATGGAATTAAGAGTAAACCCAGAATCGACAGGAGGACATAGCAAGGAAAGTCAGCAGTGTGGCTGTGCATGTGCAGAGAAGCAAGATTTTCTGCTGGGCACACTTGGCCCTTTATCACCCCACGGAGGGGGTCCATGAGAGTACCATGTAGCTTCCTCCCTGTTCGGGTTTCGATCTCCAGAGGACAAAAAAAGGACACACTGGGAGAGCAGAACACTCTGACCTCCTCCTAAGGAGCTGCAATATACAAAAAGCACTTAGCCAGAGGCTATGCTTGGCAGAGACAGCCGAGGAAGCTCCACGTGGCACAGAAGTTGGACTTCTTTTCTCCCACTGGAAAAAGAGATCATGTCTTTAGTTATAATTAAATAAAGATTAGAAAAGTAGTACTCACCTGAGTAAAAACTCTCCAAAGAAAGAGCCAAGCAAGCAAAATATGAAGTCCACCAGGACGAGGCGATAGATATCTTGGCCAACCAGAGTCTCCCAGCACTTTAAGCAGAAGGAAAAAGAAAGTAGGAATGGGTACCTAGGAGCCCAAAATCAGTGGTTCTAGCATTGCTCCCAAATGCTCAGGCATCTGGAACTTGGGCTACAGATCAAAGACTTCTAACACCCTGACTAATCAGATTTGACCTCTCACTGAACAATGCTGCAGAGCAGCTGAGCCCCAAGTGGGGCAATTCAATTTTTCTTAGAGCTGATTCCTCTAAAATGAAAAACCTGTTGGGGTGCCAAACCCAGCTTGTCACTACAGACACTCCTGTCTGGGGGGCAAGCCTCTTCTCAAAGTGGTTCTTAAGCTGGCATTGTTAAGTAGAAGATGTGCATTTCTGGAGCTCTACCTGTGACTCTGAGGCAGCCACAACGTTCAGCCAGTAGTAGCACAGGATCCCAACCACTGACATCTTCAGGACAATGTTTCTGGAAAGAAAACATCACAGTGACTGCACTGACAGCTGCCCACAAGCTCCCTGCTGGTGGCACTTTATTACAGCAAGAGTGGCAGAGTGCTAGCAGGAGCTCTCCTTGGAACTCAGGTGCAGTGTTACTCTGTTGTCCTGGCAGAAGGGCAGCCAGGCATGACAAACTTGGCACAAGCCTCTGCCAAACAGGTTGATGGTTGGGTGTGTGGGTTCCACAGGGCAGGAAGGTCTGAGTGGCACCAAAGGTTATACAGTGTTAATTCCAGGCATCTTTAAATAACAACTCCTCACTCCTCTCTCAATCTCACTTCCTTTCCCTGGGGGGCCAACAGTCCAGAGGCTGCCCAGAGAAGCTAATAACCAAACCAAGCCCAGTGTCACACTGTGCCTGGGAGGGAAGCCACTCCCTGTCCTCATGAGGGGATGTAAGGCTCCAGAAGACAAAAACCCATGAAGGCAAGAGTGTACAGAATCTTTTGGAGAAGACAAATTCTCCATAGCTTCCTACTGTCCACCACACCACTTAAACACAGCTCATTCTCTATTGGGTTTGTTTGTGGCAGGGTTTTGGTAGCAGAGAAGGGGAGTACAGGCTGAGCCCTGAAAGAAGCTTCTAGAAACTTCCCTGAATCCAAGTTGCTGTTTATTATTAATTATATTATGTTATTTAAACTAAATTGATGTGGTTTTTCCCCAAAGCCAAGTATGCTTTCAGCCCATAACCATAAGTGGTGAGTGAGCTCTCCCTGTCCTAGTCTCAGTCCTTGAGGCTTTTGCTATACTTTGTCCTCCCCATCACAGTGAGGGGCAGGGGGCTTGGGAGTGAGCAAGCAGCTGCATGGTATTTGGTTGTCAGCTGAGTGAGCCTAAACCACAACCCTGCCAGAAGAAGAGACAGACAACCTCAGGCACAAAGCAGCAGGAGGTGCTATCCAGACATACCTGATAATAGTGACATATATGTGTTGCCCAGGAGTCTGAAATCTCTCCAGGTGTCCAAGCCATGAGTAGAAGAATGGGATGAATGTGTTGAGGAGAGATGCCACAACAGGCAGCACTAACATGGC
Source organism: Semnornis frantzii (assembly GCA_013399775.1). Classification (NCBI taxonomy): domain Eukaryota; kingdom Metazoa; phylum Chordata; class Aves; order Piciformes; family Ramphastidae; genus Semnornis; species Semnornis frantzii. The sequence goes on along the minus strand of VWYK01033599.1, from coordinate 277,272 downwards.
AGCTTGGCCCTCCAGGTTATTTGCATACCCTTTCACAAAGAGCTTAAAGAGGAAAAACAAGACACAAAAACCACCTCAGCGAGGTCCTTACCCAAAGCGCTGCCTCCAGTTGTGGCCACAGGGAAGACACCTGGCACACCTCCCCATGACTACCATGTTTTATGGGGTCAAGTCCAGCAGCAGGGTGACCCTCTCCCCTTCCCCAGCTTTACATGGGAGCAAGGGTGGGAGTGCCACCATAAAAGCAGCTCCTAGGCAAAGGAGTGACAGACCTCACCAGGCTTTCTTCCTGCTCTTTCAAGGCAACCAGCTGCACTATTCCTAAACTTGCCAGGAGTTCAGGCAAGCAGCTGCTGGGATGAGGGTGGGGGATTTGCTCAGACCCCTCAGCTCCTATGCTCTTGCCACAGTCCCCAGTGGTGAGAGCCTTTGCAAACCAGCTCTGTAGGCAGGGCAGTTTGTATTTGCACTGGTGAAAACAGCTACACTTCCCTGCAGTCCACCAGAAGATACCCACGTGGGGAAACACACCTCCAAAAGCAGACTGCAACATCTGTCCTTACCTCCAGGTTATTAATGGAGAGGAAGTAAACACCAGTGCAAGCAGCTACTGCTGTTCCCAGGGAGGCAGCCCAAGCAGCAAGATGAATAACAACACGAACAGCTCTCTCTTCGACAGAAAAAGTTACAACTTCTCGGTTTACTTCCATGAGGTCCTCCTGCAAAGAAACAATTCCCAACAAAGAATTCCTTACTCAATAGCACAAAGCAAAACTTGTTTCAAGTAACTACTTGAGAGACTGAAAGAAGGATTGTTTATCCAGAGGATGGGCACATTTACTGGATAACTTTGTGTTCCTGCCCTAACTTTTCTCTGGGCAGTTCCACAGCATTTCATACTGAATCTTACAAGCTTAACTGTTTTGTAAAGGAAAGGCAAATAGCAGGAAGGAAAATAATCAAGAAACATTCTGTTTGCCAAATATTTAGTAGTCACAAACAATTGTTCAGTAGAACAGAGGCATACAAATATCTATATGTAGCTTAAAGAGACAAAAGAAGTAGCTGAGCAGCTCCAGGAACTCAAACCAATAGAAATTTAACAGTCAGGAAGACTTAAGTCTAGCATGCTTCAGTCACTCTGCCACAGGCTTGTGTGTGCATTCACCAATTTGCTTGCAAAAATAAGCCTCTGGCATGCTGGTTTTCTGTCTTTCTATCTCTTTGTACCTTTATTTGTGTGCTGAGATTCTTTTGCTTCAGCTTCACAGCTCTTTCATTAGTTATATTGAAGTCCCAAGTGCAGAGAAGCTTGCTAGCATTCCCAGAGTATGTCTGGGGGTTGATGAAGTTCCTGCAGAAGGATTTTCCAATGCTGCAAATGCAGATTAAGGTTGTGAGATGGATAATGGGGAAAAACATAACATCTGAGGAGTAGGGCAAAAAGGGAGACTTGTCAGTTTTTCTATCCTGTCCCAAGGCTGCTGGATCTATGCTAGACAACAACAGGGAAAACAGGTTTGAATTAGGAAGCAGCTCTTACATTTGCTGCTCCTACCTGTTGCTGACAATCTTTACCTCTTCAAGGCCATGTGAATAGCAGAAGATTACAGGAGGAACTGCTTACAAAAGGAGGCTCATCTACATTGGTCTGAACTGGGCTTCTCTGCATGCCCCTTACTATTTTGCAGTGATTCTCCATTTGCCTAACAAAGGTTTGGCTTCTGGAGAATGTTTTTTGAGCAAAAACTTCTACTTTACTCTAGATCTGGAAATAAGGCCTACAGAAACATAAGCAGGCCATAGACAGGGTGGGGGTTTGTGGTTGATGTTGTTGCAAGAATATTTAGGTAGTTTACCTGAACAACAGGATAAGAAAACAAATGAGAAAGTATATTCCAACGGTGAAGAAATAGGCCAGCTGTATGTTGTAAGATGGACCTCCTGTACTGATTGTAGCATTGGTGTAAAAGCCATAGTAGAGTACTGTTTGCTGAAAGTAACCCTGAAAAGACATGGCCATGGTTCAGAATGTTTGCCATCACCTGCCTGTGGTGAGAAGCAGCATCACCTAAAGCCAAAGCCATGAAGTGGGAGCTGTCCCAGTCCCTGCTGAGGAATCACAGGTGTGATTGCATTTTCCTTCTCTAAAAAGACCTCTTGTCAACTAAGCATCAGTAAGAGCACAGTCTTGTTTATTAGCCTAAGAAACCCTTCAACAACAATAAAACTGACACAGTTTCTATAGCAAAGGCAGAAAAAAAGACATCTCTCCAGATCACTTACTTGATGAATACTGGTACAGCTACAGCAATGTAAAATCTTACTTTAAAAACAGCCTGGGACTTTGTTCCCTGAATGTAAAGACCTTCACACAAAAGCTCATCCCCACTGAGTCCAGCAGGTTGCTGCAGAAAAATCTGTGTGCTCCTTGGACAAAGCAAGCTTTGGAAACAAGCAAAATTCACAGGAGCAGATATGGAAATCTACACTGCAATTTAGAGGAACATTATCACAGGAAAATGTTCTGCCAAGGGATACTGTGGCTATCTCTGGAAGGCCTGGCTCCTTTAGTATCTCTGCCACTGTTCTCTGGGAGTGATGAAAGCCTTGAAGCATTGCTGAACACAGCACCACTTGCAGCGGGACAAATGATTCCATTCATCTCGCTCTGCATCAAGGCTCGCTGCAGCTCCTTTTGTTTCCAGCCAAGAAGAATTCTAACACAAAACAGGAACTGTTTTACTCCGTGGTGTGATTTTAAAGTGGCTCTGTTGCACACAGTACCTATACAAATGTGTGGTTACAAACACTTACGGCTCCTGTGATCAGCTCCAGACCCGTGAAGGAAAGATTGTTTGGTTCTGCTGCGATAAACTGAGGGACTGTGATGAAACTGAAGTTTATGAGGAAGGAGAAGATGTTGAAAGTTAGCAACCACTTCAAGAAAATAAAGTAAGAGAGAACACTTGTTCCAAACTCAGCACCAATGATCTTCAGGGCCTTGTGAAATATTCGCAGTCGGTGAAAGTATTCTGACAAGCTACTTCCAAATCGCCGAAACGACTGAAGTGCAAAAGAGGAGAGAGAGAGAGTCTCAGCAAGCAGCCTTAGGCAGGACACAAACTCACATCATCAAGCCTCAGGTTTTCTTACTATGCCCTCTCTATATGCACCACAGATGCTTAACTGGTGCTGCTGCACGCTGCCACAATGCAAGTCATTACTGGGGAATACTGCAGCACTCCCTTGGTCCTTGGGTCAGTAACAGAAAGCAGATCCCTCCGCTCAGTGACAGCACTGCAGGTGGAAGGGTTCACTCTACTGTGACTAGCAGAAGGTTCTGACACTTACCACTCTTGCTCCCTCCAGGGCCTGTGTACAGCAGGAGAGTTGAGTCCTGCCAGGCCTTGATTTTTTTGCTACTTCTCTAAGAACTTTGTTCCTGTGGAAAAGCAGAGCAGTGGGTGACAAGCATTGCACTATGGGTTGTAAGCAAAACAGGAAGACGAGGTGCTGCAAATGCAGCTTCCCTCCTGTGCACATGAACAGAGTTAACAAAACACAGAGATGCTCTGGCAGCATGTTCTAAGCCCTCCATTCACTCACTCACTCAGAGAACAAAATTTTGATATATTCTGTGAGGAGACAAGAGGATAGTTAAGACCAAGTGGTCTCTCCTCCACTTTCAATGGCCAACATGCAATTTATCTTGTAAGTCGTCAGTCAAATCCCTGATGTTCTGGTTTGTATCAGCATGACAGATTCCTGTCACCCAGAGAAAGGACAATGAACCATCCTTAAATTATTTTCCCTTGCAAGATAGTGACTTTTTAAAAGTGCACTGCAGAGTACTTTCAGTTCTTTCAAAGTGACAAACCAAACCTGAGAGCAGACAGCAAACATCCATACCTGCGAGCTAGATGCTGGAAGCGCAGTGTTCAAAAAATGAAACAGAGAAACTTTTACCTTATCTCTCTCTTTTTTCTCATGGTCTCTGGCATCTTCTGAATTGCTTTAATCCTTTCACTGGTGGACATACTTGCAAGATCTCCAACTAACTTTTCCTCTGCATAAAACCCATGAAAAATCCAAATTTGAAGATACTAATACAGTAGTTCTTATACAAAATCTGAAGTGGACGTAACAACATTCCCCATTTTCACTGATGCCAAAGTGTGGCAAGTTCTGAGACTTAGTGATACTCTCCAGAGTATCCTCAGCTACCTCAGTGCACTAATACAGATCTAAGGAGCACAATACTGAATGTTAAAAAATATCACTGCCTGATGCTTGTTTAATGTTAACACAAAGAGCTTTGGTATAAAAGGAAACAAAATACTGACAAACTCCAAGATTCTGGCCTATTGCTGTCTCACTGTTTGAAATATTTCTGTGATGCTACTTATTGACTTGAAAGCTAAGCTTTTGTTCTATTTATTCTATAATCTTAGTTGATGTTAGTGTCTAATCCTTGAACAAACTCTAAAGTAGGCAGACCTGTATTAGCTGACAGTCTCTTTTCACATCGCTGGCATTTGATGCTAAATGCAGACACAGTGGCTGAAAACAATCCATTAGCTGGACACACAAACTCTTTATTAGAGTTTAGCTTTTCCTTCTCCAACTGAGCACATATTCACACTGCACTCTGCTTCATTTACCTTGGGATTTTAGTGTGCTAGTAGGCTATCAAAGATTAATCACTAGCATTAACCTGAACCCAAGCTGTTCCTGTAACTACAGAAACACTGTCCATGCTATTCTGGTGATAAACCAACAACAGCATCCTTCTGAAAGATGCTGTTTAATAGTGAACCACTTATCTCCTACCTTCTTGGCATGCTGGATCTGTCTCAAACCAACTGGAAGAAGTCATGAAGATGTCATCAGGTGGCCTTCGGTTGCGTCTCCACCGAAAGCCCTCTAAATAAGATGCATGGTTTAGTAAGCCCAGATGCTCCTGACAAATTAACTTCAGAAAGTAACACTTAATTTTCACAGCAACAGCTTCAAAGTGTACCCTTCAATCTTACTCAGCCACATGCAAACATTTACTCCCCCACTCACTTCATTCCTGGTCCCTTTTGATGACCGTATGCAATTTTTCAGCCATGTGCTGGAGAAGAGATCCTGAGCCAAGCGTTCAGGTGGGATGGAAAACTGTGTCACCTAACCATCCCCTAGACATGCACATTGGTTACTCCAGACTTTCTTCCTAGAAGAAAGCCCTTCCTCTAAAAACCCTTCCACTGTCTTCAGAGAAACTGTTTTAGAGCCACACTCAGTTGTGCTGAGTAAGTTATGTGTAGCAGACTCTTGCTTCCCAGGGGCCAAAATGCAACTGTTCTTTCACCCTAGGATTCAAACACGACTTATGGTATTCCTCAAAGTCAGCTGCCTTCCAGCTATGAAACAGATGAGCTTGCCTTGCCCTCCCAGTAAGCTGATGGCCAGTCTGTACATGTTATATCCTCCTTTTGAGCTTGATCCTGTGGTGGGGAAGGCCCCACCTGCCTGATGCTCCTGTAATCAGTGCATGAGGTGCAGGCTCCTCTGTCATTTTTACTGTTTAGATTGAATGGCTCCCTGATGTTAGTGTCATAAAATCCTAGAACAGCTCAGGTTGGAAGAGATCTCAGAGATCATCTACTCCACCCTCCCTGTCAAGGACCTCTCAACTAAACTCAGCTGCTCAAGGCCTCATCCAGCCTGGCCTTGAACACCCCAAGGAGAAAGCAGCCACAGCCTCCCTGGGCAGCCTGTGCCAGGGTCTCCCCACCCTGGTACCGAAGAACTTCCTAAGGTCCAGTCTAACTCTTGCTTTATGATTCTTTTTATCATGTGAAGATCTTCATAGCTGAACCAGAAGGCTTTAAGCAGGTATGATGTTACAGAGGGTGAGGCTGATGTGCAGTGTTGTGATGCCCACAACCCTCATGCCTTACCTTCTGGCACACTGGCACTGCTGTGGCTAGAGGAGCGACTCAGCCGACGGAAGGAAGAAGCTGGGCTGTACAGCAGCTCTGGCTCAGGCTCAAAGGAAAGGTTATCTGTTAAAGGGAGTCAGACAGCAAGCTGTACACTCCTGTGGGCTATTTACACACACAGAAGAGCCCTGCTGACCACATGCAGCTCTGCTGCACCCACAGCAGTACATCCTCTACCTCACTCCAGTGTACTCAGTGACTAAGGCAGTCCACACAAGTTCCTGTTTACTGCTCTGTTTATACAACAGAGAGGCCATGAATCTGTTCATATCACATCTGAACTTCTTCTAAGGGAAAAAGTGGAGCAACCCAATGCCACCACATGCAAATAGACACAGACTAAGCTTTCCAGAGCTGCAGGACTCCCTTGGGACAGAGGAAGCCATTTTTTGTTGTGGTGTTTCTATTGGCTGTTCAAACGAGAAATTACATACCCATGGAATTTCCATATGGACTCCTGCTCCAGGCATTCACTCTTGGTGAGCCTACACTGTATTCAGAGCCCTGTCTCATGGAGGCCATTGGTATGACTGCAGGGTCATTCTGTCCTCTGCCACTGCCCTCTTCTCTATGGGAACCATGCAGTGAGGAACCGTAAGTGGGTCGATGAGGGAGCGGATACTTTTGAGAACTCCTGCGTGGGGAACAAAAAGGAAAGCCCTGAGTGCTACAAAAACTATCAAGAGATATCCTTAATAAATCATTATCTACTGTCCTCAAGTTTGGGCATGTTATAAAACAAGCTTTGATACTGAGAGGTATTCTGTATTTAGAACTCCAGCACCATAGTTCTGACCTGGTCAGCATCTGTACTAGAAAGACTAAAACTCTTGTCCACCTTTAAGTCACCCTGGACTCTACATTAAACAGGAATGACTGCTTGGAAAACTAAGCCTTCCAAAGTTACAGCACACAGGGAAAAGCTCTGCAGCTAAAAACTATCCATGACACTGTGCCATAAATCCTAAAATACATTTAGCTGGAAAAATCTCCGAACATGCAAAAAGCAAACATCTCAGTTCTCCTGACTGCTGTCTTCCTGATAACAGCTTCAAAACTGTCTGTCTGAAAATGCAAGCATAGAGAAGGAATTAAAGGATTTATGTAAGTGAAAACTCTGAAGAAAATGTCTATCTGCACACAAACAGAGAATTGGGTTTCTTATGGGACAGTCACAACAGCAACGTTAAATAAACTCACCTCCTGTCGATTTCCAGTGTCTCTGAGAAGGGGTAGTCTGGATTTTCAAAGGCTTCATTGTAATGGTAAGACATGACAAGTCCTTGGTTTGAGGAGTGAAACCTTCCTTGTTTTCCTCTCTACTGTTTCATTAATATGTTCATGGGAAGACTCCTCAGAGACCTAAACACAAACCAGAGGCACGTACACCCCAAAGGAAAACGAAGGACCTTCATGTCTCAATCTTAGACAATTGTGCCACCCTACTAACATGAAACAAGAAAAATTGCTTCAAAAAGGTTTTCTTTGACAGGGACCACTTAGCTCTTGATGTTCTCACAAGAACTAACTCAAAATATATTTGAACTTCTAGACAAACTGTTCTGGAGTTCTAGACAAACTCTTCTAGACAAACTCTTATTGTACTCTGCCCTTATGCTCCATTAAAAAGAATGGAGATAGTTCCTGAGCAAGACAATGATCATCTCCTGCAATGAGTTGCTTGGAAAACTGATTTTTCTGCTACAAAAGTGGTTTGCATTTCAAACTGTAATGAAAATATGATGATGTTACTTTCTCAGGGAAAGAAAATTCTCAGACACCATTTCCTTTCAGTGTTAGGATTTGCTTTGTGCCAGGGTTTCTATGAAAATCCACAGGGGCATTTACGGCCTAACACTGAACCCAGCATCTGAAGCCATCCTGGTTTTTCTCCACTCCCTAAGTTTTAATGATTTAAAATTAATTCCCCCACTGGGGCAAATTTGAATCTTTGCATTTCATTTCTGGCAAACAATAGAGATTGCCCTCTAGATGCCAAACCTTGAGGCCTCTGGAGTGAGCGAGAAGATGGACATGGATAACCCAGATGTTTATGACTGAGGCTGTGGTCACTCAAAGACTACTATGCTATCTGGTAGATAAATGCTGTGGGGTGTGCATGAGCATACTTGCTCAAGGTGTCCAGCTGGCATGCCAAGGGTGCACAGGCACACACACCAAGCCACCCACTTCCTCCATCCCAAGCCAAAAGATTCTGAGAAACTCATATCAAATCAGATGCCTACATTTTAGGTTTTGTTTGGGGTTTGTGGACTAGCAGTTTATCATTTTCTGACCTTACAGTTAATTGGAAAGAACTCAAAGAAGGAAATGGTGAAGTTAAGCCATCTCCTGTTTTAACCTATGGTGGGTTGCAGTAAACTATAGTGCCAGGAAAAGCTACCTAATTTAGATTTAGCTTTCCCTCAAAAAAAGTTATTTTCCTGAACAAGAGAAAAAATATACATAACTGGAGAAGAGATGTAATTTGTGAAAGAAAAGTCAAAAGCAGGAGCTTAGGAACTCTTTCTTTTGCAGTGTGGTGCCCATTTGTTGGACAACATTTTGGACTTTGGCATGTAAGTAAACCAATCTTGTGTTCTTCCTCTGGCAAAGAGAAGGGTTCATAAACATCAATATGTAAATAAGTTACAGGATGGTTGGGAAGTGGGTCCTTTCTGATTAACTGATTCAACACATTGCATATGAGATACAACAGGAAACTCCAAGGAGTACAGACTCATGGTTCTGGATCATTTCCCAGAAAGAGAACTGCCCTCACGTCACAGAGCAACAGCCAGGACAAAACACTGCAGCTCAGCTTCCTCCATTCCCACACAGGTAACAGACACTAATCCCTATTTAATATATAGATCAAACAAGAATGTGTTGCTAAAACAGCACTTTGTCCTGGTACCCAGTTACAGGAAAGCCATTTGGACCTTCAGGTTCTTTACCTGCAAACACTCAATACAAAGGGTTATATAGTAAATTCTGCACACAAATCATGAAGAGCAGTGGAAAAGTTCTAGAAGGACCTGGTTGACTCAACAGCTTTGAATGGATGCTTCTCTACCTCAAAGTCTTCATGGGATCACAGTTCTCATGGACACATGTCACAGTGATGTTGTATTATCTAACCCCCTCCCCAGAGATACCTTGGAGAACAAGCCTCTTTGCTGCTCTGTGCCTTGATTTTCTCCAGTCTGACCACAGGTTGCAAGCTTAGTCCACTGGGGAAAATAAGAGCACTGGGTAAGAAGGAACAATCAGGGATACATAACTACTACAATTTGAAACAAGGAACTGAAGAGTAAGATCAGTATAGCTGGGAGGGAGAAGAACTAGTACCAAGAAGAATAAAGTGTGAGCAGACCTCTGCATTATTTCTGCAATACTTGAAAGACATTACCTAGCTCAGAGATCATCATGGGGCAAAAAAGGCTAAGGGAAGAATCACTTCATGTGAGTGCAACTCAGTCTTGTGATTACATTTCCAAACTGCAAACTATTACATTCTTTGCATAGAGCAGGACTAAATCTTCCTTTGCAAAACGAGTTTTTTAAGTCTATTAACCAGCACTACTTGTATTTGAAGGAAATTATGGGTTACAAAAGAAAGGCAGCAGGTTTTGAGTACCTATTGGACGTTAGCTCTCTGCTTTCAGTGGAAAGGCAGCCTACCACCCCACATCTATTAGAGGCAGGAGGTACTGCTGACTAGAAGAGTTCTAATCTTTTTTCTGTACTTGCAAAGGATACCCATCCATTTAAAAAGCAACCTTCAAATTATACTTTAATGAGCTGTATCAGTTACAGGAGGCTCATTCACAAGTTGAACTGACAACTGAAAACTGCACATATGGTCTGTCCAGATAACGAACAGGGGGGCTGAACATTCACAATGCTGCTGGACTGAAAAAGGGCACTGCTCTGGTTTTAATTTCTAGGTTAAATTCCTGTTATGATCTTGTCATCACACTACTATTGGCTCAAGCAGCATTTCAGATCACCCTGAGGGAAAATAAAAATTATTCACAATATTCTGGCAAATCACCTAAGAAGCTAGAAAATGGCTCTGGAGGACCAGTCAGAGGAAAATAAAATCAGTTTTGTCACAGGTTTCTCCTAACTCTTCAAAATCCTTAAATCCAGCTTTCAAACTGTTGAACAAGTAACTTCACAGAAATCTCCTGTGTTCCAGCTTGTCCCTGCTGTTCCCTGTCCTATCACTGGGCACCACTGCAAAGAGCCTGGCACCTTCATCTTGACAACCACCCCTCAGACATTTATAGACATTGATCAGATCCCCTCTCAACCTTCTCTCCAGACTAAACAGCTCCAAGTCTCTCAGTCTTCCTTCACAGCACAGATGTTCAAGTCCCTCAACCATCCCTGTAGCTCCTGCTGGACTCTCCCCAAAAAAATCCCTGTCTCTCTCGAACTGGGGAGCTTTTTTTTCCCCCAGACAAAAATGAAGTCACATTAAAACACACCATGAAGATAGAGAAGCTATGAAATGTACAAGTCACAAGAGGCTTTTTTCACAAAGGTATGACTAGAGACAGGGATGTAAAATACTCTTTTCTGTTATGTCAATCCATACAGCCATATGACATCACTCGACCACATTCACAGTAGAAATAAAAGTCCTCCTGATAAACTTACTATGAGAGGGAAAACCAAACAAAACAACCCCCCAAAAAATCAACAAAAGCACGACCTGAAATCAATTACTTTGGATAGAGAACTGACAGAGCAGCTCAGAACAGGTGGCATTTTAGCTACAGGCAGCCAGCTGCTATCCTTACCCTGCGCTAGGGCTGTATTTTATGGGCAGGGACAGCCATGGCACTCACACTTGAATTGTTGCACCCTGACATGTCTTTGGAGCTAATAACTGCCTCCTTCTACTTCCCAAAGCAGCAGGATCAGGCTGCTGCCGGTCCCAGGACCAGCTGAGGAGCCAACAGTAGTACCAGGTCAGTAGAAGCAGAAGTCAGCACAGCTCCCATGCAGCACCACAAACTGCTTGCAGGCTTGCTCGACTTAACAGTGTTAATAAGGAGCAGAGAATTGGTAATAAAACCTTGGAAAGACTTAGCTTCTAAATGTATATTTAATCATCTGCATAGAAACATTTCAACCTTTGTATCTAGGGCGGAAAAAATTAAGAAAAAAAAATCAATGCTGAGACCAAAGAAAATTGTAGCAGTATTTAAACAGTAAGTCTGTGTGCTTTGAGGGAGTGACAGAATGACTGATCACAAAGAAAAAGTCTCAAACCAGAGATTTTCCCCACCTATTCCATACAAAAGTACTTCTGGCTTCCCGTTATCGATGGGAGCACCCAGAACTCACCGCTTGTAAAACGCGGCGCAGACTCCGACGCAGCCTACAGCGAAGCGAGAGCAGACACCGCGCTGCGAGCTGGGGTCCTGCAGGGCTGGTGCAACCCCTCACACACGGACCGGCTAAAAACGCCAGGGAAGGACGTGGCGCTCAGACCACCGTTCCAGCGGAAGCCAGCTGCTATGTGACGAACGGGCGATAGCGCCGTGAGGTGCGGTGCAGCAGGGCTCACACCGAAGCGTCCCCGCTCTGTGCGCCCCTTTATGGCTCGGGCAGCAGGAGCCGAGGACCTCCCGGGCACGCACCCGCTCCGGCCCCAGCGGTTCCCTCTACGTGAACGGCATTAGCAAGCCGCAGCTGCCTGCCAGGTACTTTGGGTGACTCCTCCGGGCAAGGTGCACGGAGAAACCACCTTCCAGCTCCACCGACGGATTACTGATGCGGGCCCTGCTCGGACCCCAGCAAGCTCCAGCCCCCGACGCCTCAGATCCTACCCACCGCTGCTGAAACGCAGAACCAAGCCCCGGAGGCGCCCGGCCCTTACCTCGCTGCCCGCGGGGTAAGCGTGTCCGACCCCGCTCCACCGGCGCCAGGTGCCCCGGGAACCGCTGGCTCCGCCCCCGTCTCACCTCCGGCTCCGATGCCGCGGGAGTGCCACCGTGACCGTCCGCCTCGCCTCCCTTTTCCCCGAAACGGCTGGGCACGGTACTCTGCCCCCGGGGAGGGGGGAGCTGAAGGCCTGATCCTACACTCAAGGAGAGAGAACAGAGACCGACGTCCGACCCGCGTTGCCTGCCGCCGAACGCGTTGCTTCTACTCGATCTCCAAGGTGTTCGGTCCCCTTCCCCTGTGAACTAAACCACGTTTTGCTTTTGTCTGGATTGCAACACCACCACAATGAAAGGACAGGGGAAAATGGGTTTCAGATACGTGATGTGTAACATTTATCCTTGGATTAATCATTTGTAGAGCAAATACAGAGAAGGATCCTGACCTCATCTTTTTGTGCTACTGGAAGCTTATCAAGAGGTGAAAAAAGTAGTTCACAGTAATCAGCAATTCCTGTATGGAGCCCTGTTCTCCCCCATCTGTAGGGACTAGAAGGAACTTCTTTAGTGTGACAAAGAGATACTGATTTTTCTTGTCTTTCTTTCGAGCAAGCATGGGTAAAACTAGGGATTAATCAGAGCTACAGATGAGTACCAGGCAGGGTGCAACAGAGAGAAGCCAAGGCAGTGGCTCTTTCCCAGAGCTGCTCAGCAGGGATGCCTGCGTTACATGAACTACGCATATAGACTCAAGGTTGCCTATACACTATAGTCACTGCCAGGCTGGTGCCCAGCACCCTTCACAAGGGCTAACACTGTCCTCTGAACAGAGAAGCATCCTCAACCTGAACATGGGGCCCAGCAGCAACCACTGAGGCAGGCACGGGTGAAAAGGGAACAGGATAAGGACAGGACTGACTCTGCCATCCCAGACCTCTGCTCTGCCTGCCACTTTTCCTCTTTTTGCTAATACTGTAGGGAATTACAGAGCCCCAGGCACTTTTGTGTTAATAAAGCCTGTTACACCATTTAAGTGTGTTTTATCTCCCTAGAAAAACATACATCTTTAAAACTCCAGTAGCTATTCCTAAGTAATTTCTCTGGTCAGCAAGACTGAACCCCCCCCCCCCCCCCCCACCCCACCAAC
>VWYK01033599.1:245770-261126 GCA_013399775.1 Semnornis frantzii | reverse complement strand
GCTGCCGGCCGGGTGCCGTGCTACGGCGAGCCCCTCTCCGCAGCCCCTGCGCTTCCTCCCCCGGCAGAGGTCTTCCTTCCCGAGGAGATGCACGGCCCCGCACCTGTGGATTTCCTGCAGGAGCTGCCCAGCTACCAGTCGGCGCTCAGGCGACGCGCGGCCGGCGGCCCCGCGGGCAGCCAGGAGCGGCGAACGGCCCCGCAGGGCTTCGCGGTGCTGCATGCGGCGGAGGGCAGCCAGCCGGCTCCTCGTCCTGCCAGGGAACACCCCGGGAGCATGGCGGAGAAGAGGAGATTAAGGTTACGCTTTACACTCTTTTTCCTTTTTTTTTTCCCCCAGTAATTCTGGGGGCATCTTTTCTGCAGGGCCTGTTATGAACAAGACAAGGGGTGATGGTTTTATACGGCCCAGGGAAGTGGTGGATGCCCCATCTCTGGTAACCTGCGAGGTCAGGTTGGTTGGGGCCCTCGGCAGCCTGCTCTTGTTGAAGATGCCCCTGTTGACTGCAGGGAGATTGGGCTAAATGACCTGTAAAGAACACATCCAACCCAAAACATTCCATAGTTCTGCCATTTCCTAAACACAGCAGAGGTATGAAGGAAGGCTGGAACAGAGCTGGGTTCATCTGTATCTGTTTCACCCTGTGGCCTGTGCTGTGGAGAATTTGCCAACGTATGGCATGCTGCCAACCTCTGGCCCCTCTAGCTGCAGGGCTGTGTGCTCGGCTGGCGTGAGGCTCCAGCTGACTGTGGGGAAGAATAGGTTAAACTGGAAGAAATGAATCAAAACTGGGAATTACCTGCAGCAGCCAAAGGTGTTTCTCACAGTCTTCCGGTTTTTTTGCCTCGGGGTTTTGTGCTTTTAAGTGTCACTGTGGGTTATCTGTCATCAGCAGTGCTGTTCTCCAGCCTTAGCAGTTCTCCCCAAATACATTGTGCTCCCTCTGATGTGGCTCACTATAGGTGGAAAAAAGCTTTCCAGGACCTTTTTGTTTTTCTTTTCATATACCTTTTCAAATTGCTCTTTGCTAACGTTCCAGCCCCTCTGGAAGTAACTCCCACTAGGGAGGGGAGTGCAAAGAGCATGCTTTGCCCTGCCTGTATTTCTTGGCTTGTTATCTCATGTCTTACTGCTAGGCTGACAACTCCTTGGAGGACAGAGCTGTATATAGCAGCTGCATCTTTAAATTGGGTACTTTGTGGTTATGAACTAGGAGAGAGGTCAAAGTACAATTCATGTCTGGTACTTCACAGAGAACAGTGGGAAATGGGCTCCATCCTGATCCTGGAGTCAAGTTTAACCTTGCAGGCTGTACAAAAGGAACAGCAGATGATCTGTGGCATGACAAAGGAAACTGTTTGGTGCTCTGAATTTTTATTTGGAGTTGGGTATCTAAAGCTCAATTCTTAAAGTGAAAGGAAGTGCAGTCCTGTGGCCACGGTGTATGTTAGGAGCAGAGTTGGGATGTCTCATGGTTGTTTACACATTTGAGCTCTTGAGAGATTCTGGTGGGGCTTCTTGGGACTTCCACAGGTCGGTGTTATGTCTGTGTTGTGTAGCAGCTGCCAACACACAATGCTTGATATAAACTGAACACTAAACTTCTGTAGCAGACAAATGTGCAGCCCACACCTCTGTTTAAAATGCAGACCAAACACAGGCCAGAGAATTCTCTCAAGTGTTTCAGATGCTGCATGCTGCAGCCTATAGTTTCCACAACATGGAATGGTTTGAGATTGGCTGTATTGGTAAGAGTTCATCAGCTGCCTGTTTGATTGTTTCTTACAGGCTTTGAGTAGGTTTTCTGCCAAATTCCTAGAAATTTACTTTCAGCTGAGATGGATAATGGAAATTTTGTCAACCTACAGCATGCATGGTAATGGCTTCTTGTTGGCAGTGAATCACTTATGCACTTAAGTAAAGTGCAAGGTCTTTTAAAATTGGAACCTTTGCCTTCTCCTCTAGCATAGTGTCCTCATGGCTGCTTAACTGCTCCCCTTCTCCAGTGACAACAGAGGCTGGAACAGCATTTGCTGCATACAGCCAAATCTTCCAGGCTATGTTTCTAGGAGGTTTCTTAAAAGAAAAAAAAAAAAAAAAGAAAAACTCCAGAAACACCCCCTCAGACTCTGAGCCACTAAAAATTCTCCTTAGTGCTGTCACTATGTAGCCATTTAAAAAATGCAAATGTGTGTGTAGTATGAAAATCTGGAAGTGAGAAGTGGTTAAAAATTGTAGACAGGTTGTGGCACATCCTCGGTGTCTGTGCACAGCTTTTTATTGGGGTCACACACATGTTGGTGAAGAAATGCATTCTCAAATTCATTGAGTTGGCACTTCAGAGGAAATTTTTCCAAGTACTATAAAAGTGGAATAATTTGAAAATTAATCATTTTAATAACGTTTGTTTTCTGTTGCATGCCGAGATGTGGTGTAGAAAATTATTAAATCCAGATGAAGTATTTAAGCCTCTTTATAGCTCTCTTTTTTCTTTAAACTTTTTTATTCCAATGATTTGACATATTCTGTTTTTGAGACCTGTGAATTTTCTACAAGAAATGCCAATAATTTTGATCAGCTGCATTTGTAATGTGAAAAGAGGAAAGCAAAATACTTCAGAAACTTTTTTTGGTTTTTGTTTTTTTGAGAGCCTCTTCCTCAGAAGTTTTGAGGAAAGATTCTTCTCTTCCTTGTCCAGCCACTTGTGAATATGAAATCCTTAATGGCAGCTTCCCTGTCATCCTTGGGAAGTTCAGCTACATTTTTTTTTTCCCTGTGTTGTGCTATTGTCCATTGGATTGTTGTGGGGTTATTTCCTCCAAGAGAGTGTTTTCTGTGAGAGGACTTGCTATATGTGAATTGACTTGATGTCACGGGAGGAGGGATGGATCATACAACTGTCAAGGCTGGAAGAGACCTCTGAGATCAAGTCCTGGCCCGCTAGTGTCACTCTGACTTTAGCACGGTGTTGTTTATCCCTCTGAGGGCTGCAAGCAGGCTCTGTTATGTGTAGTGAAAAAGTACCAGTGCTCAGAAACTAAATCTTGATTATTAGGAGCTATCAACAGGCTGATATCAAATACTCATCTGGATGGAAGCAGTGGAAAAGAACTACCAGTAAATCCCTGAGAAGAGTTCTTGGTGGAGTCAAAGAGCTGTTGTCTTACCTGAAGCTCTGGCGAAGGGATATTCACAGCATAGAAGGTATTTATATTGCCCCCTCTTGGGTTTTGGTTTGTTGGTTTTTTGGTTTGGTTTGTTTTCCTTTTTCAGGTACTGTTATTGGTAGCCTTACACATGTGGCTGTGGTTTCAGATATAACTGTGTGTTTAAGAAGTTACCTGCTTGCCTCATTGCTGGTACAAAGGCCATGACTGAGTAGCAGGAAATATGTTGGAGAAAATGTATTTAAAAGTCAAGCTTCCATTGTCAGTTCTATTGCTATCAGCCTGCAGTAGTTAAAAGTGGCTTCAGTAATATTTCTTGTGTTGATTCAATTTACTTGAAAGGATAATTTGCTCACTCTGTATTTTCAGTGATTTATTGTCATCGTTCTTGGTGTGTTTCTTTCGTTCCCAGGGAAATTTGGCACTGGCATCCAGTCCTACTTCTCCTTCCTGCGCTTTCTGGTCCTGCTGAATTTTATAATTTTTATCCTGATGTTCAGTTTTGTTACCCTTCCCAGCATCATTTCTAAACATGGCACATTCAACAGTAGCTTTGCCAAGATCCCTCTAGAGAACACAGGTAAGTGTTGGTGCTGTGTACTGCTGCTGTTTGTGAGATTGCCTCTTGCCACTGGCTTCTCCTACACCTCCCCAGACAAAGAAATGCCTTTTTAAAAAAACCCAAAAACCCAAGAACTTGACATGTTTGAATGAACTTGATCTTGCAGTTTAAAAATGCACTGCTATGTGAGTGACTTTTCCTGCCTTTCTTGGACAGATTCCCAGTGCACAGTTTATGAACCTGGTGGTAATAAGGGACTCGTTTACTTCTATACTTACCTCAAAGATTTGCTCAGTGGCACTGTAAGTAGTTAGGTATTTGTATTTGTTTAATTAAGTTTCCATGTCCCCCATAGCATGTAAAATGTGAAAACATTTGATTTGGGGAATGAAGTTTTGATAATTTTAGGAAATGATGAGGCACATGCATCACTGGGGTAAAATGAACCTTTTATCTGTGGGAACAGTTTTTACTACACTGCCTTTCACTGAGTGTCCACAAGGCCTGGCTGGCCATGTGCTGCAGCCTACACCTCTCCTGCCAGCTGCTGTGTGTTCTGTGTTCTGGAGCACACTCTTTAGTTTGCTCTGGGTGTCCTTGTCATAGAGCTCTTTGACTGGGGAGGAGAGGGATTTTGAAACATGTGGCATCTGCATTGCAGCTGGGTAGAGGTGATGGCAGTAATTTTAAATTTACAAAATTATTGCTTAATTCCAGGTTGGGTTTAACTGGGCAGAGTCTGCCAGCGTTAAAAATCCTGTTCAAACTTCATATTTCCACAGGGGATCCTTGAAGTGACAGTTTTATTCTATGGGTATTACACAATAGATAATGCATACATCAGTATGATGAGGTACAACTTGCCACTAGCATATCTGCTGGCTACATTTGCCTACCTTGCATTAAGTCTCCTCTGGATAATAGTAAGGTAAAGATGCTTGTATAGTGTATTTCCTGGCAGCTGTTGCAGAGTTTACATTGCATTCTTGCTTGTAGGGAGCATGCTGCATTCTAGAACTGGTTGATAAGGAATAGAGACTCTCTTAGTTGAGGATGCAGTGCCCAGTAGGGGAAACTGAGCTAGCAAAATAAATAGATTTGAAGTATTCTCTTTTTGCATTGTATGTATGCATGTAAATAAAACATCCTCAACTATGCAGTAGTTATTGGAGGATTTTGTTTGGGGAGGAGGTTGGGTGATTTGGGGTTTTTTGCCATACTACTTTCCTGAACCATCTCTGCAATGTCAGAGCTCTAGATGAGGTGAGAAGGTGTGGCTGTGACAAAGTGCAGAGGGAAGTAAGCTGTGTCATCTGGTTCTGGTTGTTTCAGAACCTCAAATTGACAGCTTCCCAGAGACCTGCTGCTTTAGTACAGCCAATGTGGCTGCTTGCTGGTGAGAGAGTTGTGTTGTTGTGTAGCCTTTGAGCCAGAGGCCTTGAGGTGGTGATTTTGGTTTCATTTGCTGTGGATAAAATACTGCTTCTCAGGAGTGAGGTAAAGCTGTGTTTTTTTCCTGTAGATCTGTGGAGGGATTTAAGCAGAACTTGGTGGATGCTGAAGATCAGTTTCAGAGTTACTGTAACAAAGTCTTTGCAGGCTGGGATTTCTGCATTACAGATCCCAGTGCGGCGCGGCTGAAGCACCGCAGCTTGCTGTATGAGCTCCAGGTGAGTAGCTTTCCTTTTCCATGGTTATGGTTTCATAGAGCTGAGATGGTTGAAAAAGAAAGGTGCGTGACTGGAGGCGATGGAATGAGAAGGATTGAAGTAGTTTATACTGGGGGCAGGGCAACCCACATCCTCTTGTGTGCTTTCTAGGTAACTGGAGTTGTGGTGCAGTGTGAAAAGGATTGACGCTGATGTTGTTGGCCCTTCCCCCATTCTCTGGGGACTAAAACCATCCTGTTCGCTGCTTGTCTTATCTGCCTCTTCCTCACACTCCAGTCCTGCTTCCTGTGTTAGTTTCCATATAATCCAACAGGAAAAGCTATCGCAGCTGTGGACAAGATCCTTGTACTGTTGGGAATCGGTTTCAGTATTGCGTGTTACAAGTTGCAGTGTGGTTGGTGGTAGTTTGAGGAGGAGTGAAAGCCACATAGTGTTCTTCATACAAATTGAGAGCACTGTTGCAGTAAGATACTGCAAGTTTTTTCACTAGGGGTGTTTGGTACACACACACATACAAAAAGCAGATGATAGATTCCCCAAATCTTCAGACTGTCTTTTCAGAGAGCTTTAAAGGCTTTGTTAGTGGAACCAGAGCCTTCTTTCTTCTCTCTGTACACCAGCAGCAGAGATCTGTGTAGTGAAACAATTACCTTTTGAAAAGATACTTCCGCTACAAACCACAAAGCAGTAATTAGAGATTCCACAAATTACAGTGAGTTGCTCTCTACTCAGTAAAGCCTTTTTCATCATATAACCAAAGCTTCCTTTACTTACCATGCTTTTGCCTCTAGAACTCACACCTTAACGTTACTGTTGGACAGAAGTAAGTCCTCAGAAGATGCTTGGGTGATTGGTTAAATTGCCTTTACAGGTCATGCTGTATTCTCACATTTGCTAGGGTGAAGTGTCAAGTGTATGTCAGAAGCTGCTCAAGACTGTACTACTTTCTCTCTGTGCCATCCCCTAATTTTCCTTCAGAAAAAGTAGGAGAAGGAAACTGGTTCCTTACCCACAAGAGGAAGATGAGTAGGCTGATTGACCTGTTTCAGAGTTTAGTACCAAGGTATCTGAGAGAAGTCTCTCATGATAAGCAGGCAAAGTGTCTTTGTGTCCTGGAGCAAATACATTACTGTTACAGTAAAGCTAAGAGGATTAGGAGACACTTTGGCTACGGGGCCCCCAGCCTGAGGAGACAGCACGAGGGGGTTTCCACTCCCACATGGACCTGCTTGTGCCAACAAAAAGGCACTCTCAGTTCAGTCTCCTGCAACAAGCTATGGGTTTGCACATCCCAGAGGCTGGAGACATGGTGTCAAGTGCTGTATGCTGCAGCAGCAAGGTACACATCTTTTTAACTTTTGTTTTCAGACAGACTTGGAGGAAGAAAGACTGAAGGAGAAAATAGCTGGCAGGACAATGAAAGAAAAGCTGCGCATCTACTCTCTCAGAGTATTTATAAACATAATTGTTATTGCAGTTTTGTCAGGATGCTTTTACTCTATTTATAGAGCAACTGTCTTCTCTCAAGAGAAGTCCAATGTAAGTATCATATGACATTAGGAGAAATTCACTGGGGCTGGTGATTACAGCAAGAGGAACTGTTGTGAAAGATTCAAGTGTCTTAATATAGCACCTTTCATGCAAGGGATCCCCAAACACTTTCTACAGACAATTTCTTGAGTAGGAGAGAGTGGAAAAGTGGAGAACTATAGGCAGAAACCTCCAGTGATGTTCTCATTTGAGGAGGAGACTTCAGTATTGTATGCCTTGGATCTAGTGCAGCTAACAGGAAAGCAGCCCTCACCTTTCTTCCCATGTAATTATTCCCAGCTCACTGTGTTCTGCTGGTACAAGGGTTTGTGTGTCTGGGCAGTGAACTGGATGAGGGAACTGATCTAGTTAAGCTTCATTATTGTTAAAGTTCTTGATTCTTTTAGTTGCTTCAGTGCAAAAATGAACAGAAGGGGAAGGGGGAGAGTAAAGATTCTGATCTACATTGTGGCTTGAGTTACAGCTATGTGGGGAAGCAGGAAGCCTTTGAACAGAGAGTTTTGCTGAGGAAAAGGTTATTGCATCAGTGAAAAGAATCAGGTTGAGTGGTGGTGTTTGTCCCTGGCAGGACACACAGATGGGAAGGGTGGTTCAGAAGCAGGACAAGAGCAGATGACAGTTTCATCAGTTTTGCAGCAGTGGTTGACTTCTCTGTAGAACCCCAATCTTGAGTTAGCCTGACATGAATGGGGACCACACTTTCTCTCCCCTCTGATCACTGGTGATGTGAGGGGCACTGGCTGTGTGTGGGGAATGTTGTGTTTATGGTGGACCTAACTCTTTAAAAACTGCCAGGACTGCAGAGAGAGATACAGGAAATCAGGACTAAAGAAGCATTTGTGTCAGAGGTAGTGTTTGAGAGTGGAGAAAGAGGGCAGTACAATACAGAACAACTTGAAAAACAGCCTCACTTGCTGTCAGCTTTATGTGACCTCACCTACTCATTTGAGTAGAGGAGCTTGTTAGGATAGTAGGAAAGTCAGAGGAGCTGCTTGGTGCTGGTGAGAATAGCTTTTAAAACATCTGCAGTTTGTCAGAGTGGTAGCCTTAGTGCTGGGCTGGACAGTGCAGTTAGACTGAACCTGGGCGCGATGAGGCTTGAGACAAGCATTAGGGAAGTGGCTGCCGATGGAGGGAGGTAATGGGGAAGGCAAAGATGGAGCCCCAAACTGCAGTGGAGAGCCTTATAGTTGCAAACACACCTGGAGGATGAAGACTGAGTAAAAGATGTTAGCTGAATCCTGGACAAGAGAGGCTGGTGGGTAGCTGAGGAGAGCATGATGTCAGGAAGTGTTTCTCTGAGTGTGTTCTTTCTCCTCTTGCACAGAGCATCAGCGATATGAACATTCAAGCTAATCTCTTGGTGCAGTACTTGCCCTCCATAGCAATCACACTGGCCAACTTCATTGCTCCTCTGATCTTCTCATTTCTGATCAGATTTGAAGAATATTCACCAGCCTTTGAAATTAGGCTGACACTCTTGAGGTAATGATGTTTCTGTCGTGACCTTGGTAGGTTTAAGTACTGTCAACATTGAAACGTGGAGAGGCAGAGATGTTTGACTCTGCACTGGAGGGCCTGGGCACTGGAAGCCAAGCAGGCATTGTTTGACTTATGTTCAGTTGGAAGTTTAGTTTTAAATCTGGAAACAATCTCCTGTTTTGATGACAGTACAGTGCAGTCATTTCAGTCCAAGTTTTCCTCGGTTCCATTTATCTTTGTGGTCTCGAAATCTTCAACAACCTGAATAAATAGTGGAGAAGTTGTGGCTGCAGAGCTGTGGATTTGGGCTGCTTTGCATGCAGCAGTTCCTTGAATGAACAAATGTGTGTGTGCTGCCATGACTGCAGCATGGCATTGCTGAAGGCAGGAGCTGAAAATTCTGTGATAAAAGCTATTTCAGTGTGAGAGCACAGAGCTAGCATTTGGCAGCTCAGGGCAGTCAGATCTGAGTTGAAGCATCTGAACTCTGTAATCCCCTGTGCTTTGTATTTTCAATTTGGCTAAGTGCCCCTGAAGGCCTGAAGCCACCTGAGAGAGAAATCCTGCACAGGATTTGTCACCTGGCATCTCAAACTGTACTTGAGAGAATTGCAACCCATTGTGGTGTTGAGATCTGCAACGGGAATGACTGATCTGGGAGCAAGGGATTGGAGCCAGGAGCAGGGCAGGTGAAAAGCAGTTTAACTTAGGGCTGAAGGAAGACATGCTTTTAGCTGGCTTTTACATTAAAGCTCTGCATGACACTTGTGTTTCAAGCCTTGGACCAGGTGTCCAGATGTCAGAATGGCTCCTTTGGGGCAGGTCTGGCATTGGAGTTGCCTTTCTTCCAGGTGTATCTTTGTGCGCTTGGCCAATATCGCCGTTCTCTTGTTCTCACTGTGGAGTCAGATCTCCTGTGCCACTGACAAGTGCAAGGCCTGTGGATACAATTACGAACTCTATCCTGTAAGTACATTTATCTTGGTCTTTAATCATCTGAACTTGTGAGTAGAGATTTGTTTTGCATGAGACTTGCTTGTCTAGAGGTGTTCAGAATCGGCGCTGGGGTTGCCGTTTGCGTTACAGCTGGTGCTGCCTCTTCATGTTCAGTGCAGGCCTGCACAGTTCTGAGGGATATGTTTTCTTTCTCTAGAACTCTAATCTGCCAGTGGATTGAGTTTAATCATTGTTTAGCAAAGACTTTCTGACCACCATGAGGATTGAGGTAGCTCTGTTTTGAGGTAGTTGTGTTTCCTGCTTTGGTGGGGGGGTTGGACTTGATTTCTGGAGGTCCCTTCCAACCCCTAACATTCAGTAATTGTGTTCCTGCCTTTTGCTCCACTAACTCAAATGACCTTTCCTCAAAAATAAACCAACCCAGAGCATCTAAGAAGCAAAACCCAAGAAAGCAAACAGGTAAAAAGCTTGGGGTGAAAACTCTGGAACACTTCAGTTAAATATGGGAATTAATGTGGACTTTGCCTGAGATGTTTGTTGCTGTAGTGGTTGACAGATTTATTTTTCACCTGTTATTTAGACTGCTAATCTTGTTTCTCCTGACTTGCCTTTATAGTGCTGGGAAACTGAAGTTGGGAAAGAAATGTATAAGCTGATGATATTTGATTTTATTATCATTCTTGCTTCAGTCCTGTTTCTGGACTTCCCTAGGAAGTAAGTGTCTCTGCCTTTTGAGCATACTTTTGCAAATGGCACATGAACCACCTTCTCTGGTTTTCTCTTATTAATTCCCCATGCTTCTGACCAAATTGCAAGCTTTAAAATAAAACACATTTCTGGTGCTTTGAGCACTTGTTTGCTGTTGAGGTGGCTGTGTAGTTTTTTATACTTGAGTCTCTATTTCTTTCATCAGGCATCATTCTGTTATGCTTTCTAGTGCTTAAATAGTGTCTATGTAGATGTTAGAAATAATCTGAACTCTATCACTTCAGGGTTAATGATATTCTTTGTTTTCAGGTTGTTAGTTACTCACTGCCCCTGCAAGCTAGTCCAGTGGTTTGGACTGCAGGAATTTGGGATTTCTGACAATGTCCTGGAAATTGTTTATGGGCAGACCATCTGCTGGATTGGAACCTTCTTCTCACCACTTCTGCCTGCAATAGCAATGATAAAATACTTCATTGTCTTTTATATTAAAAAGGTAATGGCAATGTGTGGTCAGCAAACAAAGCTGAGCCCACATCTCTGTGGGGTTTGTGGTACAGAACGCAATTGATTTAAAACAGAAAAGCCTAAAAGCATCTGGAAATGAGGAAGTGGCATTCCATTTTCTGTAGGCCTAATGCTCTCAAGGGAAGGTAGAATTTTGCTCTGAAATCAAGCAAAGCAACATTTTAATAACTGCCTCTTCAGTTCCTTGTCTGGGAGGTGTTCCAGCCCTCTGATCATGCTCTGATCACACAACTCTGGTGCATGAGTTCTTACTTCTATTTTAGTACTTCTAAGAGAGGATGTATCCATTGAGAATGTGGCAGAACAAAGCTAAGGGCTACACCAGGGCTGATACACAAAGTTACTCTCAGTTGACTGTATGATGTCCTCTGGGTTGCATTCTTACTCAGAGACACACAGACTTGCACCAGTCAGTGGTTGAAGGGGGAGTGGTTGTACGGTAGCTGGTAGCATGTTTGAGAATGGAGAATTGAGTTGGTGGAGAGGTATGTTTGGGTGTATGAATCTAGATCTGCTGTTAACAGTCATGCTGACTCTCCCTCTTCAGATCAGCTTGAAGCACACATGTAAGCCTGCAGCTCGGCCCATCAGGGCATCCAGTTCCAATTTTTTCTTCTTGGTGGTGCTGTTGATTGGGCTCATCTTGGCTTTTGTTCCTTTGGGCATCAGCATAGCACAGTAAGTGACAATTTCACTTCTGTAAAGTTGACATTTGGTCTATGGTTGTGTGTTCCCTTAAAAGAGACACAATTGGGAGTGATGATTGGAGTAAAATATAGAGTGTCTAAGAAATCAGATTAGAACTTAGTTCATATAAACAACCATTATAGTTTTAAAGACCTTCTTGGCAAAGTGATGCTGGGCTTCTTTTATCTTTGTGGTTTGGTATAGCATCTCCTATCTCTCCTGCTTCTTTGACAGCATCCCTTCCTCAAAGGCATGTGGGCCCTTCAGGAATTTTGACACTTCATGGGCAGTTGTTCCAGATACAATACTTGGATTTCCAAAGGGGCTGCAGCAAGTCCTTTATGGCATAGCATCAGAGGCCTTTGCAGTGCCTTTTTTTATGGTCATTTGGTGAGTACTGTGGAGACCTGATTCAGTCACACAGCTGCACAGTTCATTTCTTTCCTTACTGAACAGCTATTGGACCAGCATCAAAGCACATACACATCCTCAGCTCTAACTTCTTATGCATTCAGACCCATTAGTCCATTTCCTCTTGTGTCACATGTCCCACACTTGTCTTCCTCAAAAGTCTTTAACTGTGAAATATTCTGCAGATTAGCATTGTAAGCCCTGTGATCACAGATCCTGTCCACAAACCTTGATTTCATGAAACAGCCCAGCAAACAAACCCCAGCAAACAGATCTTATCTGATATTTCTGCAACTCCTCTGCTTGAGAAACAGTTTCTTTCAGTCTCCACCCAGCCCTTTCTTCCATAGCATGTTTCTGTGTTCTGAACTGAACCTGTTACTGCACACACAGGGAATAGCAAGCCCTCTGGTTTTGGTTTGTGGGGTTTTGGTTTTGTTTTACTTCATGGTAAAGCCTGTGTGAAAGGTGGAGGATGACTTGCACTGCAGCCCTACTACTTACTACTATTTGGAAAAGAACAAAACATTATTTATATAGCTATATATTGACTTTTTTTTTTTTTCTCCAGCATCTTCTGCACTCTGTAGCTCATAACAGCCTTCCCTTGACTAGTTCTGTTTTGCATGATTTTAACATTTAACGTTGATTTGTTCTTTGCAGCCTCATCATGTTCTACTTTATTGCCTTGGCTGGAGCACACAAGCGAGTGGTTGAGCAGCTGAGGAAACAACTGGTTACGGTAAGATCTGAATCCACCTTTCTGTTCCTCTGAAGCTTTTCTTTGTTGGGAGAGGAATCAGGCCTGCAGAGGAACAACCTGGTGTTTGCACAGGCGATGAAGAACGGTTGACAAATTGCGCAGGGAAAAATAAC
Organism: Semnornis frantzii; assembly: GCA_013399775.1. Classification (NCBI taxonomy): domain Eukaryota; kingdom Metazoa; phylum Chordata; class Aves; order Piciformes; family Ramphastidae; genus Semnornis; species Semnornis frantzii. The sequence goes on along the minus strand of VWYK01033599.1, from coordinate 248,530 downwards.
AATTGTGCCATGGCATTTCTCAGTCTGGTTTTCCTGGGTGTCAGCTGCAGCTGTAGCAACTGCAGTGAAGTCTGGTGATACCAGGCAACACACAGGCATGAGATACACTTCTGAGAAGCAGTGGCCCTGTTCTTCATCTGCTGTCTTGCTTAAACTCACCCATCTGCATGAGTTTTTTTCTGACAAGCAGAAACCTGAATCTTGTGCTTCCTGTCCCTTCCACCATCTTACACAACCCCCACTTCTGTTTCCTGCTCTGCTCTCAACAACAGGGCCCCAACTCCATACCTTTCCCTCCAAGCCTATGTTACTGCACCATGTCTGATTTGCTCCTAAGTGCAGGTCATAGCACCACTTGCAGCAACAGATGCTCAGTGTGGAGCAGGTCACTGCTAACAGGTTCTTTGGTGCCAGTGCAGATATGTGTGGCCATCAGAAGCTGCTGCCATGCTTGACAGTTCATATCTTGTTGTCTGTCAAACCCTGCTCTAGTCAGAACCTAGCCTCACTAGTAACACTGCTCAGTTTGCTAGAAAATTGCTCATTTATTGATATTTGCTTTTAAATAGAGCATTTAACAACCCATCCTTCCAAACCCACTGTCCTGGGGGGAATATGGGAGCAAAGCCTTGCTGCTTTTTCAGGGCTTCTCAAATCAGTTGGGAATTCTGGAAGTGTCCTTGTGTGATTTTTTTTAATTTTTGTTTGTTCCCTGTTGTTAGGCTTCTTGGAAGTGCAGTTTCAAGTTTTCAGGTGTTCAAGATGTTTTTCTTAGGCTCAAGGCAAAACTGTTTATGTGACTTAACATGAGAGAAAAATCCAGACCCTTTTCAATTTTGAATTGCAGTTTAGAGCATGCAGGAAGCACCTAGTTAGGGTACAGTGGGAAGGGTGAACCTGTTTGTTTCTAATACAGAAATGAGCTGTTCACATGTAAGCTATGTTACTTCTTTTCATCTGGAGCATACTTTTTGTTCTGTCTGCCTAGGAGAGTCGTGACAAGCTGTTCCTGATCAGACAAATAACAGAAGCTCAGAGGCATCCTTGACAACAGTGGCAAGCCAGAAGAACTTGACTTCCTGAAACTCCCACAACCACTAGATGAGAGTAAAAGCGTTTCACGGCTGAGCAGCTGATTGGCAGCCTGGCACTGTGGGCTATTTAATGGACGCTTAAGGTCTTACTGTTGATTTTGCCAGTGAGCCTTAGAGTTTCCAAGACTGGAAATTTGGCTAATTGATAGTATGTTTGACCTGTCCAAAAATTGTATGGTAGGACACTTTACTGCTGCTACGATTTCAAGGTTATTTGGGTTTAAGTCCCTATTTTTCAGAGGTTTGGGGTAAAATGCGATTGGAGCTTTAAGTCTCTTGAATAACTTTGTACTGTTTCTACAAGTGATGCCTTAAGCATGGTGAGAGAGGGGAAAGGTGCGGGTTTCCATATTTCAAACTCACCTCTCTTTTAAAACCAAAGCAAAGGACCACATTGTCAGTATTTTGCAAGAGTGCATTGGAGAAGAAAATACAGTGTGGGTTTGGAATCAGTTTTATAAACATAGTTGAGAAGAGACTTTGATATTTGTTTTGCTCTGAACTATTAATTGGAGTTGAACACTAGATGACTTCACTAAGTAGTTCCAAGAAATCAAGCTGATAAGAGCTCTGAATAAGCACTGGGAGAAAGAAGAGAGCACCAGTCAGGTCACCAAGTGGTGCGCACCAGTCCTAGGGAAAGCCCTTGCTGTGGTACCAGGTCAGTGCTGTAGAGTAGCCTCCTTTGGCGCTTTGCCCCTGTGTTAAGGCATTACTACCTGTGTTTTATTCTTGTAGAGACAGCGAGACTACTCTTTGTTCTAGAGTGTATTTGAGAAAGTGTAGCTTGGAGATACAGCATGCAGCAGCGTGTGTCAGTACCCTTTAAATTCGTGTTTCTGCTCCCTGCGATGAGAGGATGGTGGAGCTGTTTCCAAGCTGATCGCTGGTTCCTTTATGGAAAGGTGGTGCTTAAGGTTTTTCTGTACAGATTGTTTATTACTTGAAATTTGCCGGTAGCACACTGTTAGCTGTATGTGAGATTATTACTGTGGAATGTTTTGGAATGTTTTCTGCCTTTACAGTAAAGAAATTCACATTCAGTAATTATTTTTAAATATGACGTCTGATGGTTTTCGAAAGTGTGCCCCGGGGTCAGCTGCGGCCGCCAGCGCCTCTCTGGGCCCAGGGGCTAACGCCCGTAACGCTTCGCGGCCGCCAGCGCCTCTCTGGGCCCAGGGGCTAACGCCCGTAACGCTTCNGGGGCGGTCCCCGAACGACGGCCGCGGGCCTCGCACCGGCGCCCGGAGTCGCCTCGGACGGGGACCGGGCGGCGGCGGAGCTCGCGTCACCTTTGTCTCTCCGGCAGGTGCCCGGTGGAGGCTGTCCCGCAGGCTCTGCAGCGGGCGGGTGTCTCTGGAGGGCATCAGCAAACCCGTCGTGGACCGCATCATCCGGGTGGACCANACGCTTCGCGGCCGCCAGCGCCTCTCTGGGCCCAGGGGCTAACGCCCGTACCGCTTCGCGCCCGCCAGCGCCTCTCTGGGCCCAGAGGCTGACGCCCCTAACGCTTCGCGGCCGCCAGCGCCTCTCTGGGCCCAGGAGCTAACCCCCGTAACGCTTCGCGGGCTGCGGAGCGTTCGGCGGGCTGCGCGCGGACGCCGCTGCCATAGCAGCCGGGGGACGCCAGCCTGGCCCCTCCGCCACGCCGTGCGGTGCGGGCAGC